>JAJLVP010000004.1:0-97500 GCA_030570435.1 Pichia ethanolica | reverse complement strand
CTACTTGCTGGTTTATTAATATTTTCAATACTATCATTACTATTACTATTAATATTATTATTATTATTATTATTTTCTATACTATATTCAAATTCATTATTATTTAAATCACAACCATTATCAGTACTAATACTTAATAAATCTGATTTACTATCATTTGAAAGCTTTAAATTTTTTGGATGTTGTAAAATTGGTGGTGGCGAAGGACAACGTAAATTTGAAATTGCTAAAACACTTGGTGATTCTAATGAATCTTTATTTAACAGTGGTTTTGGTGATAACACCTTTTCCTCTTCAGGATTTGTGTTGTGAGTATCCATCGACTGTAGTTGATTGTTAAATTAACCGTGTGAGAGCTCTTTATTAGTAATCAGATAACAAACTGTTGTTATGTACAATATAACCAGCAATCAGGTCCTCTTCTTCCTCCTACCGGGCGAGTGGGCTCTCAGCAAGCAGAGCAAAAAAAAAAGCTGCTCTGCTAAGAAAATAAATAGTTAAAACAATTAAAAAAAAATAAAAAAATCAGACAAGCGACTTGCCTTAGTAAAATTAAAATTAAATTTTTTAGGGCGGTGTCAAGGCGGTGTAAAGGCGGTGTCAAGGCGGTGGCCAAATTATATAAGAGCGACACCGCCACAGCTGGTGGTTATAAGTTGGTTATATGGCAATTGATTGCGCCACATTTTTAAATATATATGATTATAAAATATATATGTAGTAGTATGATATAAAATATTGTATAGACGATTACGTAATGGCACGTGCTATTACGTAATCCACTTTTCTTTTTCCTGGAAGGGCTAGTCTAGCATTTAGCATTTAGCATTTAGCATTTAGCATTTAGCATTTAGCATTTAGCATTTAGCATTTAGCATCAAATAAAATCGATGCTATTGATATCAATAGTGTCAAAAACCTTATAACAGAGCAATTCAAGAGGCAGGAGAAAATCAGGATGCTAACTATGATGAATTCGCAGAGACTTTTTCAGAAACTCCCTGCTTACATAGTGCCATTTTTCTCTGGAGAAATGCCTGACGATTTACCGAAAATAAGATTCCCGGTAGACATCAAAAAGATGGCACAAAAGGATTTAGAAGTTTATGCCGAAGGCTACAACATGGATCTGGCCTCAAATGATGTTGGTGAAATAAGAAAGCTTTTAGAGACTTTCATATTCTCCAAATTTGAGAGACCCCAAAGTAGCTGATGTATTCTGACCCACTTGTGTCCTCTTTTTATTTACTCATGTTTCTTGATCCTTCTGTGCCTTTTAATGTCTACCGGAAATCTTATTTTAGGTAAATCGTCAGGAAAATGGCACTGCGAATGCAGGAAGTTTCTGGAATAGCCTTTACGAGTTCATCATAGTTAACAGTTTTATTTATTCCTGCCTCTTAAACAGCCCTGTTATTAGTTTATTGATACTATTGATATCAATAGCATCGATTTTATTTTCAAGTTTTACAAAATCATCACCAAGTTTGACGAATTTATCATCAAAATCATCACCAAGTTTGACAAACTTATCTTCAAGTTTATCAAGCCTATCATCAAGTTTATCAAACCTTCCTCTAAAAGTTTTAAATTCTCGTAAAATTGATGCTAATGATGTTTCCAAATTAACCATCACAGCTTTATTGACGTTTTTCTGGGCAGTCACAAACTCATCACTCAACTTGGTGCGTTTATTTATTGCATCTGCTTCTTCTTGATGAGCCCTCTTTAGCCCTTCTCCTTTGATTTGTACTTCTTTTATTTCTCCTTCTAATAAGATGTTATTTGTATTGTATTCTGCATAGTTTAATTTGTTATTTAAATTTATTTGTTGGATGAAGAAACCATGAGAATAAGTAGAAGAAGAAAGAACTTGGAAGTAAACTACAAAATTGCATCTACTGAAGGCTGAAGGCAATTTTTAAACAAAACAGACAAAAAGATCAGAATAATAAATAACACGCACCCGTTGGACCGCCACCCTAAACCACTCATTAGTAAATGATTTGATAATGTATTTAGTTGCTAATATTAAACACGATGATTACTGTTCTTGTTAGATATGAAGTGGATAAAGTGGAGAGAGAAAAGAAGTGCCCTCACCCGTTTTTCTTATGTGCTTATCTATTCCATCTCGGAGATTAGGAGATTAGGAGATTAACAGTCTGATTACGGACTTTAAAGAGCTTATCTCACCACCGGTTATCTAATTACAAATTAATTAGGGCTTTGATGAAGATACGCAATTTTGGACAGCAAAGTTGTACGAATGAAAAGTTTTTACATGTTTCATCTTGATATTAAGTATTACTATATAACATTCTTTATAAAACTTCATTAAAATTAAGCAAAAACTTAACTAAATAAACTAACCTGTTACTTTAGAATACATATCACACACACATATATATTTAAAAGTTATTTCTAACATTATATTATAATTAAGTACAAGTTGATTATTTACATGACAAACGTTCTCTGCATCTATAATTGTTTAAAAAAACATATGATAAAGTTCGTTTAACTCCTCTTCTCCAATTTCACCAATATTTAATTCATTACTTAATATATCCCCTTCTTTTATTTCCTCATTTGGTATTATATTCCATGTACAATTGATACAATTCCATTTATTTCTAATTTCATCTTCACTTAATCTAAATTGATCAATAGTTTTGTAATATTCTGTAGTTTTATCAATCACATATTTCCAATATTCATGTTTTATATCTTCATTATGATTCTTATTAACATTATTATTGGTCAAGTAAATTTCAAATTCATAAACATTCTTTAATAATAAACAAATATATAATAAAAATTTAAAACAAATTTTAAATTTACCACATAAAACAATTTCCTTTTTACTTGAAACGACAGTATAAAATTCAAATAAATATTCACTTAAATCAGGTAATGATTTCATTAATTTTTCCATTTTTTTAAATTCTTTATCATTTAAATTTATACCATCTAATCCTTTACTTAAATAATTTTCAGCTTCAATTAATAAATTATCATTGAATTTAAAACTACTTTCATTATTATTATTATTAACAATTGGTACTAAAATTGTATTTTTAATATTTGAATTAAAAACTGATAGATAACAAAATATTAATTTATTACCGATAATCATAAATCTTGAAAATAATAATCTTAGTGAAATTGTTAATCTAATTGATTGTTTAGAAAATAGCATATTACCACTTATAATTTTTTTCATCAATTCAAATGATAAAATTAATGAATAAAATAAATGACATTCAATTTTAATCTTTAATTCATTAATTAATTTAATTTCATTTTCATTAATTTTAACTGGTATTTCATTGATTTCCTCAATCGATAATCTTAAAATAAATAATAGTAATTGATAACAAATTACAAAATCTCCCTTAATTAAAATTGATAATGCATATTGAAGTGGTGAACATGTTTTATCATTAATTAATTTATTAAATGGCTGAAAAACATTTAATAATTTAGCTGATGAGTTTGCTAAATCAATTATCATATTCAAAGAAATTGAATTAGTTGAATTAAATGTTGAAATGACATTCCTTAAATATAAAACAATTGGTTCCCAATATTCAAATAATCTTGGTATACAATAGTCATAATCAATTTTTAATGATTCACCTGTATATAATGAAATAATAGCATCTGTAAATTGTAATATATTCCATGTTGATCTAACAATTTCTTCAGAATAATTTAAAATATGATCACATTTAATATGAATACCTAAATTGAAAGTTATTTCTAACATTATATTAAAAATTATACTTGAATTTTTATTAATTGAAATTGAATCTAATACATAATATTTCATTCTATAAATTAAAAATCCTAATAATAATTCGAATGTTGGCCTTTTCTTAAAATCTGCAAAGCACATACATTTTAATGATGCAAATCCAAATTCATTAAAATTTAAATTTAGCTCATTCTTAAATTTAATAGTTTCATCAAATTCTGTTAAAATTAAAACAATTTGAATTATACCAAATATATTACCAAATATGGAATATTCAGTTTTAAAATTTATAAATGATTCATTTGGTGATATAAATTTATATTCATTTTTATTGTTTTTTAAAATAAAATATTTATTAATTGTCTCTTTTAATTTATAAAATGGTATTAAAACACTTGTAATTATATTTCTAATATTTTGATCAAAATATTCTAATCTTTCAATAATTGCATCAACATTTGGTAATAATAGTTTAATTAACAATTCATCAATTTCACCTTTTGAATAATTTTTACTTAAAATTTCTAATTCTTTATTGAAAACTTCCTTCATATCATTATTATCATCCCTTCCACCATCACCATCACCATCAGTAAATAAAAATGACATCATTGATCTAAATTTAACATATTGTTTATTATTACTAAATATCGCATCTAATGCAATCGGTGATAAATATTGAACACTATCACCATCCCTAATAAATAATGGTTTCTTGAATTGTAATGTTAAATAATTAAATAATTCACTATTTTCTTTATTTATTGAAACCGGATTTAAATCTTTTTTATCGCCGATACTTTTCCCAAAAAATTCTTTAATATTTTCTTGATCATTTTCAATTAATTTACTTTCTTGATTATTATCATTTATGTTGTTATTATAATTATTCAGTTCATCTAAACTTATTGTATATGTACAAGTTTTCCCTAATTTCGATTTGATGCATCTAGTGCACGGCGATTTCCTATCACATTTCACTTTCCTTCTTCGACAATTTGTACAAACAAATGACGGTCTGTGATTTTTCTTTTCAATATTATTAGTTAACGATGCCATTGCCATAATAGAGGATATAATTAAAATGGTAATAGTGATATAGAAAAGAACACAACTGGAAACAGAAATAGAAACAGAAACAGAGACGAAATGACTATTAAACTGGTATTTTTTACACAAAAAATATATACAATTACTAATATTATATTTAGAAGTCATGCACAACAAAGTAAAGCCGCACATGTAATGTATTTTTCATTATTTATTTCACTTCACTATTAATTAATTAATTAATTTATTTATTTATTAATAAACCATGTACAATCAACATAAGAATACAATCTTTCGAATTCCTCAATATCGAATGCATTTATGTCACCACCAATATCTAATAAATGTTTAACCGTCATCACAAAATATTTGTAAAGTGTATAATATATAAAATTTTGCGAAATTAAAGATTGTGATGTATTAAAGAAAAATCTAACTAATAATTTAATCATTGCATGTGGATTTTTCGATAATAAATTAATTGAATCATTTAATTTAATTATATCATCATCAAATTGTTTAGTTGTTGATAATGAACATTGAATTGCAACAAAATA
This sequence comes from Pichia ethanolica, assembly GCA_030570435.1. Lineage (NCBI taxonomy): Eukaryota > Fungi > Ascomycota > Pichiomycetes > Pichiales > Pichiaceae > Pichia > Pichia ethanolica. Next base: position 92,133 of record JAJLVP010000004.1, on the reverse strand, counting down.
TTTACATAATTGTTCACTTTTCTCCCTTGTAATATCAAATAAAAAATTAAAATCTTTATTATTATCATCATCATAATCATTTATTTTATTATCAAATTTATTTTCAACAATTAATCTACACATAAAACTTGTTAATGTATAAATTATCCTTATAAAAATTTGAATTAAATCAAATGAATATTTTTCATAAAATGTACCATCTTTCTCTGAAACTAACATTATATTTAAATCAATTAATGAAACAATTGAAAGTTTAATTGATCTATTAAATAATCTTTTATTTAATTCATTAAATTCATTTATAATTTGAAAATTTGAATTTATATCATTATTTAATTTAAATTCTTCAAATGTTTTAATAAATGTAAAATATCCATTATAATATAAAAATAATAATAAATTAACAGCTCTAATTGAATTTGCAGCTCCAACTAAATCATTATTTTTAACACAAATACTTGTAGGAATTAAATCATTTGTTATAAATTTTTCAAATTCAATTATAAATCTTTCATAATCAATTATTGAAACATCATTATTATTATTATTATTATTACTTGTTGCTAAAATAAATGATTTCCTATAAAAACTGCAAATATTTGCACAATTTTTGTCAACAAATGAAGTTACATAAATATTATCCATATTTGAATTGATTAATTGTGGTATACCAGAATTAAATGAACTAAATGTATCAATAAACATAACTAAATTCCATGTATTATTAAGATCTGTATCTTTAAAATAATTTAAATAATTTATTTGATCTTTTGGTATACATTTATCATCACTATTATAATTAATAATATTAACTATATTATTATTAATATTATAATTAGCATTATCGTTATTATTATTATTATTATTATTATTATTATTATTATTATTGGTAGGTTTTAGTTTTGAATAAACACCTAAACTTATAGCCATATAAATTGCCATTATACCATAATTTAAACCTAAATCTTTTTCAGTTGATTTAAAATTAAATCTATGAGTATAAGAAATCATAAATAAAATAACTAAAGTACCTAACATTGGTATATTAAATTTTTTTGATAAATCTGTTTCATTTAAAATTAATTTTAAAAATGAATTTAATAAATCTGTTTTATAATCTGTATTAATATTTTCATTATCTAGTAAAGTTTCAAAATTAATATTTTTTGGAGTTTTAATAACATTTTCAGATTTTGGTAATCCAAATCTTAAAATTGCTAAAATTAATAAAATTTCACTTGCATCATCAATTGAATTAATTTTAACTATTTTTAAATTTTTATTTAAATTAATAAAATGATCATCTAATAATTTATTAATTAAATTTTCAGGTACAATTGGAACTGCCATAATTAAAATTTTAATTGATTTTTTCATTATTTTAATAAAAATTTCATAATTTATAAAATAATTTTCTAATAATTGACAAATTAATTTAAATTTTAAAAGTTTTAAATCATTTAAATTTAAATTACTATTAATATTAAAATTTTTTTTAATAATTAATTTTTCAAGTGATTCACTAAAAATTTCAACTGAATAAATTGATTTCCATTTAATTAAATCATTTTTAATTTTTGGTAATGATTTTTCAAAAATTGTACCCATAAATTTATCAACTTCTTTATAATTTGTAATTGAAGATGCACCAAATTGTAAATCAAATGAATCTAATGAAATTGTTGGAGTAGTTTTCAAAATTGGCCTTAAAATAATTGAATTAATTAATTTTAAATCTTTCAATATTTTACAACTTAATATATTATTATCATCTAAATAAAATCTTAAATTTTCAATTTTATCCCTTAATTGATCAATTTCATCATTCTGTATATGTGTTAATTTTAATTTTTCAAGTTTTAACAAAAGATTATTAAATTCGTCTACTGATTTATTATTTTTATGAAATTGTTCTTCCTCTAATTCATCATGATTAATATAGTTATTATTACTATTATTATTATTATTATTATCTTTACTATCGAATGAAATTAAAATATTAGAATTTTGATTTGGAATTTCACTTTTACTTCGACTTTGATTAAGTGAATTATCGGATATATTATTTTTCTTTTTATTATTATCAGTATTATTTTCATTTTCATCAACTGCATAAACACAAACTGAATAACCATGCTTTTGACATGATCCACAAATTGGTCTAACTCTATCACATTTAACTTTCCTCCTTTTACAACCCATACAAGAAATTGAAATTCTATTTCTTCTCTTTTTAATTGCAACATAATCCGGTGGTGGTTGTGATGTAATTTGAACTAATTTATTAGTAGAACTATCTAATAATGTCGTCACAAATTGTCTATATGGTTGTTGATTATTAGTATTTTCATTTCCATTTATATTTAAATTTATATTATTTATATTATTTTTAATATTTTCATTATTCTTATTATTAAAATTTATCAAATTATTATTATTCACTATTCTATTAGCACCATTTAGTCCATTATTAAACCCATCCATGATATTATTATTAAGGAATATCGAATTTAATAATCTATATATGATATTATATTATATGATATATATGATATTACAAAGAAACAAAGCAAAACCAACCAATAAAAAAACAACGTCAAACTCTTTATGTATGTATTGTTGTCCTTTCACATTATTTTTCAGTTAACAAACACATTTAATTATTATTTACCTATTTATTTATTTATTTATTATTTCAGCTCTCCCATTATTCACCTGTTTTCCTCACTTACCGTCGGTTTTATTTGCGCTTCTCGCTGGTTGCACCGCCACAACAAAAAAACACAGCAAAACATTTTTTTCTTGTTTTTTTCTTGTTTTTTTTGTTTTTTTTTTCGCTTTTTTTCGTTTTTTTTGGCTGCCTCGAAAAACGCGGGATTGGTAGGAGATAAGCATTGCCTAATTAGGAAGGCTCTCCGAACAACTCTCTGTTTGTTCATTTTACTCAACAACATCTCCAATTCTGTAGCAATTACGACTGCTCAAAAGTGACTCCTCTTGCTTTATTTCTTCTTCACTAACAATCGGTCCATAATCTCCTTCATATATAGTGGCACCACTTTTCCTACGTAATTCAACAAGTCCACATTCCCAACTTTGCAATATTTGTTCACTGCTTGGTCTCTCTTCCGGATTTGGATTAATCATCCAACTGACTAATTTATCCAGTGTAGAATTACCATCGTAAAACCAATATGGTATCCATGTCTTAATTTGATTATTATTATTATTATTAACAACCATATTAAATAATTTCTCTTTGATGTTTGATGAATTAGATAAATTTGAAATACCCGTTTTAACAGTATCCTCTGAATCGTTTATTTTATTAATACTACTGAATAAACTATTCCCATTAACATTCATAACATTATTATTATTAATAATATGATTTTGGTTATAATTGTTATTCAAAAATTTATTGCAATCTGATAAATCACTACTGCTTAATTTACCAGCATCTGTTAAATCACCAGATCTTAATTTCTGCCATGGTGTACCATTATCTGGTAATATAACATTTGCAGCAACTTCAACCATTATTAATCCAACACTAAATATATCAGCCGCAAATGAATATTGATGTTTTGAAATAATCTCAGGTGCAATATATTCCCTATCACCTTCCCTATCGAAAAATGTTGGTATTGGTAATTTAACTCCAACTCCAAAATCTCCAATTTTTAATGTACCGTCAAATGTAATAAAAATATTTGCAGGTTTTAAATCTAAATGTAATATATTATGTGAATGAATCCACTTTAATCCCATCATAACTTCAACTAAAATTTTCCAAACTCTCCATTCATCTAATCTACTCCTACTAATTTCACATTGATTAATTAAAAATTGATCTAATGATCCATTCTCACAATAATCTGTCATTATATATAAATGACTTTGAATTTCCCATGCTGAAATTAATGTTAATACATAATCTCTACCATCATTATGATCAATTAAATTATTTTTATCATTATTATTATTATCATTATCATTATCATTATCATTATTATTATTTGATTTATTAATATTAATTTCATCATCACAAATATATCCATTTTTATTATTATAATCTTCATTATTATAATCACTATATTCTCCAATTCTTCTTAAAGATTTTAAAATTTCAACTTCTTCTAATTTTCTTAATCTGGTTTTAGGACCTGGCATTCTTTGCTTTGTCCTTTTAACTGCATATTTAATTCCTTCAAATTGAACTTCATAAACAATAGAAAATTCTCCCTTACCTAATAATGTACAATTACCAAATTTTGAAAATAAATGATTATCAATTTCTGGATTTTCCTTTATTTTATCATTATTAATATTAATATTATTATTAATATTAATATTCGAATTATTATTTAAAGTTTCACAACTTAAATTATAAATATCCTTTAATGTACTTTTACTTTCATTCATAAAAATTGGAGTTGATGCAATCATTTCCATTGATTTATTAATTTCATTTTTATTATTTTCATTTAATAAATTAAGAGTTTGTGAAATTCTACTATTATTTGGTTTATTAAATATAAAATCAATTGGGGTATGTGGTGAATTCTTTTCATTTGATAAATTAATATTACAATTACTATTATTTCTACTATTATTATTATTATTATTAGTATTAATTATTAATGAAACCGGCATATTTGGTGGTGCAAAAACTGGTATTTTTGAATTATTATTATTATTATTATTATTATTATTATTATTATTATTATTATTATTGCTATCATTTAGTAAATTAACACTTGAAGTTGAAAATCTTGGATTTAATGATTGAACAGATGTATTCCTTGAATTTGCCCTTTGCCAATAACTACTACCACTTGTTGACATTGAAACATTATGAATATTATTTAAATTATTATTTAAATTTGATGTTAAACCAACATGTTTTGTTGGTGTATCATTAAATTTACTACCACTACTATAACTTCCATTACTTCCGAAACTATTTAAACTCTCTGGTGTATTCATATTTGAATTATCTTTAATACTTTTAATACTTGATAAATTAATTGGTAAATTCAATTTTTCCTTTGGAGTTGAAGGTATTTTTTCAGATTCATCCCACATTTTAATATCATTATCAGTTTCTCCATTATTAATATTATTAATATTTTTAATATTATTATTATTTGTTGTAAATATTGAATCATTTGAATTATCACCTTCATTATATAAATCATCAAATTCATTTGTAAATTTTAATAAACATTGTTGTAAATCAGATGTATTTACAGCAGGTACAGAATTTGATTGATTATTTGAATTTGAATTTATATTAAAATTAAAATTAAAATTAGAATTAGAATTATTTTTTAAATTTATTGAATTATGCTTTGATAATGTTGTGTTATCAGTTAAATTATAAGAATTTTTACTTATATAACTTGATTCATTAAAAGTTGAATTAAATGATGAATCATTATTAAAAGATTTTGGAGTTGAAGAGTTATTGCTATGATTATTAATATTATTAATATTAATATTATTATTATTATTGAACATTATATTCTTAGAACTTTTTATTAATGAAGTATTTGCAGTTGGCGGAGCTGAAGAGAATGAATTATTTTTTAAATGAATTGACTGTGAATTTAATTTTGAATTTAATTTTGATTTTGATTCAATTTCTACAACCCTTGGAGGTTTTTTACATGGAGTTTCAGGTACTGTATGCTTTGATTTTCTAGTTATACCACTTTTACTTTGTAAACCAGTTGATGTAAATGCTGTTTGTAATGGTTTAATAGATTTAAATACTGCAGGTGATGTAAATTTATTATTATTATTATTATTATTAGTTGTATTATTTGTAATAGTTGAAGGCGGTATCATTGAACTCGAACTATTTGTTATAACAGAAGAAGAATTTGACATTGGAATTGAACCCGTTGTAATTGGTCTATTTGAAATTGATAAAGAATTTGAATTATTCATATTAACAGAGGATGGTAGTTTATTAATAAAAGCATATTTTGAAGGTGATGTATCATCATCCATTAAATCTAGGTCTAAATCTAAATCTAAATTTAATTTAACATCATGTGAATCATCATTATAAATATTTATTTTCCCCTTTTTACCGTTATTATGATTATGATTATGATTATGATTATGATTATGATTATGATTATTATGATTATTATGATTATTATTATCAGTTAAATATTTATTTAAAGATAAAGATTTCTTCTTTTTAATTGAATCATCCATAATTTTATTATTATTAATATTATTATTAATATTATTATTAATATTATTATTAATATTATTATTAATATTATTATTTTTAATAGGTGATAATTTTTTAATTGAATTTGAAGTTACATTTGATAATTTATCTTTATAATGTTCTAATTGTCTTTCTAATTTTTTTTGAATATCTGAACCTCTTCTATTATTATTTGAATGATTAATATTATTAATATTATGAGTACCAAATATACTTGAATATTTAATTCTATTTGATTTATGATTAGATTTAATCCTTGAACTATTTGAATTATTAGTTATAATTGGATCTAAAGAATTATTAAATGTTAATTCATTAAAACTTTTAAGCATTTCATCATTTTTTGAAGAATTTGTAATTACACGTTTTGTACTTGGACTTGCCTCTAATGATAAATTTAATAAACCTGTACTTCGACGTAATGAAACTCTCTGATTGTTTTTATTACTACTACTACTACTATTACTGCTATTACTACTGCTATTATTATTATTATTATTATTGTTGTTGTTGTTATTTATTGAAGATGTAATAGTTTTATGTAAAGTATGATGAGCCATTGGAGTTGAACAAGAAGAATAATGGATATTTTTATTATCTTTATCATTTTCAGTGTTCTCAATATTATTATTATTATTATTATTAATAATGTCATTAGTATTTTCGTTATTACTCTTTGAATATGATTTTGTTATATTTGTTGGAGAATTTGGTGAATGTAAATGCCTTTTCCTTGAATTTTGTGGAAAAGCTGTCATGTTAATTGCTTGTGGTGTCATATCTGACAACTGCCTACTCATTGTAGATTGTTATTAGCGTAGTGGTGGGTATATAGATGTAGGATGGTATATGATAAGATAGAATTAAAATAGAAATAGGGAATAATATAGTATCATATAAAATCATATAAAATCGTATAAAATAGTATAAGACAATGCAATGTAGATACATGTACATAGAAATAAAAGTGCAATAGCAGAGTCTGAAAACATAAACAAACCGGGCTGTAAACACTAAAGAGTAAACACTAACGAGTAAACACCAAGCAGAGCGCCAATAAACAAAATGCAGTGTAGCTGTAAATTGGTCGTAGCGAGAAAGTAAAAAATACGCGTTTTCGTGTTGTGAGAAAATAATAGTGGAGAATTTTTAATTTTTAATTTTTTAGTGGCGTCGATCGACCACACAAAATGGAAGAGAAGATGGAAGGATCTTAAGCACACACACACATCCGTGCACACACCAGCCACGTTTCTAAAATATATTTATTTATTTATTTATTTATTTATTTATTTTATCTTCCTCAGCCACCGCCACTGGATATTTTCTTTATCTTCCGCGTTTCACTGCCTTTTCTTTCTTTTTTCTTTTTTCACTGCTTTTTTTGTTTACACTTTCACTGCTTTGAGCACTTTTCACCACTTTTCAACGCTTTTTCTTTCATGTTGGCCTTTTTGTCATCTTCAACACTTCTCTAATTACACTCTTTGCAATTTACAATTTGCCTCCTCCATTTCAACGCTTATCTTTCATTTATTTTATTGATATTTTAATATATCTTATCTTCTTACTCTTCCTTGTTTCTTTCTCCTCTATTCTCTTCTCCTCTCTTCTTCTCTCTATTATTTATATTCCATTTATATCTTCTTACTTTATTATCTTTTATTTCTAACCTTATTACTATATAATTGATTTGTTAAAATAATATTATTAAAATGAATCCAGCAGTTACAAATTTAGTATTGATACTTGTTTCAATGCAAGTATCAAAAAGATTAGATTTTGAAGATCCAACAACTTTATTTTATGTTAGATTAGCATTTGTTTTAGGTCAATCAATTACTTTATTAATTTATCTTTATGTAAGATTTACAATTTTAAAAAAAAATGATTTAACAACTTTAAAATATTTAGATGCTCCAAATAAAATGGCTGGTGAAACTGATTCAAAATTAGTTACAACAACAATTAAAGATTATGATTTAAAACAAATTGATTCTGCAATTAAAGGTGTATTTACAGGTTTAGCAATGACTGGTTTTATGCATTTTTATATGAAATTTGCAAATCCTTTAGTTATGCAATCTGTTTCACCAATTAAAGGTGCTTTAGAGACAAATATTGTTAAAATTCATTTATTTAATACTCCTGCAACTGGTGATTTAAAAAGACCTTTTAAAGCAGCTCCTTCTTTCTTATCAAATTTAACTGGTGGTGATATTAAAACTGATAAATCTTCAATTGAAAAAGCTGAAACTGCTGGTACAGGTGGTGTTAAAGAAGAATAGTTAATTAATTAATTAATTATTAATTAATATATATCTTTTATTTTATATATTACATAATTACTAATAATATAAATAAAACAATATAACATAAAAGTGTAATTAAACTTAACCAAATTACATAATTACCACTAGTTTTAAAATAATATTTATTATCAATTAATAAATGTCCATTTATAATCTCTTCATCTCTATAATTACTTAAATTTCTATTTTTATTTGTATTAAATGGTATATAATCTTTATACCAATGATCTTTATTAAAATCAATAAAATATAAATCCATATTACTTGCCCTATTATATCCAATTATACAAATTAATAATGAATAAATTTGGAAAACTAATCCAATTGACATAAATTCTTTTGAAAATAATTTCATAACTAATAAACTAAATGATAAACATCCAATACATGTCCTAATATATGCACCTTGATATGTCCTTTGATGTGCTCTAATATCTAATTTTTGTGATTTAGTTAATCTATCATCTAATCTTGATGGTCGACGTATAAGTTCCTCTCGTTCAAAATTATCATTATCATTATCATCATAATTATTATTACTACTATTATTATTACTATATCTTGATCTAACTTCTTGTTCTTCGTTATTCATTGTCCTATTACTTTCCTTAAACTTATTTATAAAAGAAAAATACAAAAATAAAAGATTCAGTACACAATAAGTTTAATTATAATTACTACATCTGCGCCACATTTATTTTTACTTGCAATCAACCAACCGAGCCCTCCATAACTTATAACTCCATAATTGTTGACATTTTCCATTTTAATGGTTCATTCTCAATTGGTTTAACAGCTTTAAAGTTAGTTGAATACCATTCATTATACCTAATTCGATCTTTATTAGTTCTAAATTTAAATGTTCTAGTAATTAATTCCCCTTCTTTATTAAATATAGAATAAAATCGTTTATTATAATCATTTAAATTAATATTTTCAATATCTTTAAAATTTTCATAATATTTATTCTCATTATTTATTTCAAACATTGAATCTTCAATACTTTTATATAATCTTTTAAGTAAAATATTAACAATATTATCATTTGTTGGAATTTCATTATTAATCCACCATGCAATCCAATATTTTTCATTAATTGATTTAAAATCTCCATTTTTTTCAATTATATAATCCTTTAATTGATATGCATTAATATCAATAAAGCAAATTATATACCCTGATTTAACTGTAATACTAGATTCTTCAACAATTAATTTAATATCAATTAATTTATTACTTTCTTCATTTAATTCACTTTCTTCTTTAATCCTAGAATTTTTAACTTCAAATGATCCAATATCTAATAATACAAATTTATTATGTTCAATTAATTCACTTAAATGTGAAACTGGTTCATATTCTAATAATTTCTCATTCGTTTGATTATTAAATATCTTAAAATTAGTAGAATTTATACCAGAATTACCCTTAATAATTAAACCAATTGATAAATTATATAATCCTTCAGTTAATTTAATATTCTTATTAATATTAATATTTTTAATAACTTGATTATTATTATTATTATTATCACTAAAATCAATTCGATAATCTTCATAATCAACATAAATCCTTCGATTCATATAAATCCCATATATTAATTTCCATGAATCTCTAATAAATTGACAATTAATTTTTTCATCATCATTTATTTTTAAATCATAATAATTACTAATAATTAATCTAATATCTTTCCTCCAATAATCAAATGATTTAATATAATCAATTAAATATCTATAATCATATTTATTAATTTGTTCTAATACTTTAAATCCAAATCTTTTGATAAATAAATTCATATAATAATCATTATACATTACAACAAATGTCCTACATGTTGATTTTAATTCATTTGGAACTTGATTGAAAATCTTTGTTAATATCTCATCAGGTAAATCCAGTAATCCTAATTTTTTAATCATGATTAGACTTATATCTTATGATAAATCGTATAAATTCATTAAATATATATTGCGAAAAAAGAAAGAAAGAAAGAAAGAAAGAAAGAGAACAATGAAGAACTAAAAACATCTCCCTCGATTTTATTCTTCTCATCCCCGTTCCGTTATTATCTTTCTCTCTCTTTTTTATATTAATGTTATTATTTCCTTTATTTTTTATTTTTTTTTACAGATACAAAATTATATATAAAATTGATATAGAATTATAATTAATGATTAACTTAATAATGAAAAAGAAAAAAAAGTCAATTAATTTAATTATCTTTATCATCTTCATCACCATCTTCATCATCATTTCTTTCACGATCATAAAATTCATCTAAAATTTTTGGTGAAATTCTGTTTAACATTTCCTTTGGATAAATTCTTAATAATGACCAAGCTAAATCAAGTGATTCAAAAACACTTCTATTTTCATAAGCACCTTGTGAAATAAAAGTTTTCTCAAATTTTTCTAAAAATTCTAATGATAATTTATCTTCAGTTGATAATGCTTCTTCACCAACAACTGCTTTCATTGCAGCTGCATCTCTACCAATTGCATATTTAGCATATAATTGATTTGAGACATCACCATGATCTTTTCTAGTCATACCTTCACCAATTGCAGATTTCATTAATCTTGATAATGATGGTAAAACATTAATTGGTGGATAAATACCTCTATTATGTAATTGTCTATCAACAGATATTTGACCTTCTGTAATATAACCTGTTAAATCAGGAATTGGATGTGTAATATCATCATTTGGCATTGTTAAAATTGGAATTTGAGTAATTGAACCATTTCTACCTTCAACTCTACCAGCTCTTTCATAAATTGTTGATAAATCTGTATACATATAACCTGGATAACCTCTTCTACCTGGAACTTCCTCTCTTGCAGCTGAAACTTCTCTTAATGCATCTGCATATGATGACATATCTGTTAAAATTGTTAAAACATGTCTTTCAGTTTGATATGCTAAATATTCAGCAGTTGTTAATGCTAATCTTGGTGTAATAATTCTTTCAATTGTTGGATCATTTGCTAAATTTAAAAATAATGAAGTTCTTTCTAATGAACCATTCTCTTCAAAATCTTGTTTAAAAAATCTTGATGTTTCTAAATTAACACCCATCGCAGCGAAAACAATTGAGAAATTTTCTTCATGACCATCATGAACATCCTTTGTTGGTCTAACTAAACCAGCTTGTCTACAAATTTGAGCTGCAATTTCATTATGTGGTAAACCTGAAGCTGAAAAAATTGGAATTTTTTGACCTCTTGCAATTGAATTCATTGTATCAATTGCTGAAATACCAGTTGAAATCATTTCTTCAGGATAAATACGTGCATATGGGTTAATTGGTGATCCATTAATATCAAGATAATCTTCAGCAAAAACTCTTGGACCATTATCAATTGGTCTACCTGAACCATCGAAAACTCTACCTAACATATCTTCAGAAACTGGAATTTTTAAACTTGAACCTGTAAATTCAACTCTAGTTTTTTTAACATCAATACCTGATGTACCTTCAAAAACTTGAACAACTGCTTTATCACCTCTAACTTCTAAAACTTGACCAGCTCTTGTTGTACCATCTGGTAAAGTTAAATCAACAATTTCATTATAAGTTGGAAATTTAACATTTTCTAAAATAACTAATGGACCATTAACACCACCAACGGTATTATAATCTAAACGTGGTTTAATATTAAAACCTTGAGTAACTGCTTTCTTATTTAAATCGACTATATAATCATATTATTATTTAATTATTTATTTATTTAAAAGTTATATTAATAATGTTAGTAAATGTTATTCTTTAAAATTCACTTTAAATTTTAGATTTTCTTTAAAATTTATAATATACATACATAATTCCTTATCTGAAAGCATTGTTGAATGGTATTGATATTGATGATAATAATACTAATAATAACGATTCTATCAAATAGACTCAATCAGATAGAAAATTCAATGAGTAAGATAAGATTAATTAATTAAAAGAATTCCTAAAAGTAATTATTGTTACAACAAGTTAATTTCATGATGATGTTATGTTATGTTATCTATTACATATATTAATTTTAGTATACTATGCTATATAAAATTTATTATTTTACCATACTTTATTTATTTAAGCAAAGAAGGGAAGCAGCGAAATATTAAGCAGCCACTTATTGCTGACACGACTATCAGATTGACAGAAAACTATGAGAAGAGAGAAAAAATATGAGGCGTCCAACATCACGACAACTATTTTGTGATACCTCACAATCTGATATTTCATAGCTTGATCATGAATTCTTATCAGATGCTCTGGTTTTCCCATAAGTTGCCTGTTTAGGAAATCTTGTCTGGCTTATCTGTCTTTTCAATATTTTGTGTATTTCCCGTGATAAGATTCCTTGATTATGTATAAATTCAGTTGCTCTAATTTTAGCTAATGCAGGCATTCTTATATTTGCTGATTTACCAATTAAATTTAACTCTAGAATATCATTATATTCTTTAATATTATCAATTTGGTATCGTGGTATAATATTAATATCAGTTTTATCATCATTGTTATTTTCCTTTTTTCTGTCCTTATTGAAAAACCATCGTTTCCAACTTACAGGATTTTTATTAATTAAGTTGTTATTTTCTAATTTATAATTAATTTTTTCATTGTTAGTTTTAGAATTTGTAATTTTATTAATTAGTTTAATAAGTAATTTATCATAATTAAATAAAAATGCTATATTTTCATCTTCAATTTTAAAATTATTATCAATTCGAATCAATAAAATAATCATATTCAAAATCAATCTTGATAAACAAACAGAAAATCTGATTAACTGAAAATTATTCAATTGTTTCATATTTGAATTCTCATTAAAACTTTTAAATTTAATTGAAATGTCACCAATTACAAGATTATTTTCATAATTATTTATTTCAAATGGAATTTCAAATCTTAGTATTTTATATAATTGATCAATTAATAAACTTGTTTTAATAATTGAATTTAATATTAAATCCATTGAATATTTAACCAATTCATCAATTGGTAAAATCGGTGAATATAATATATTTAATTTATTATTATTAATTATTTTAATATTCCAAAGAAATATTAAATTATAAATTTCATTTAATTGTTTATTAATTAGAAAATTATTTTGTTTATTAACAATATTAATCTGAAAATTTTGTACTTCCAATTGAATTTTATTTATCTTTTGATTATTTAATTTTAAATTTTTTTCATTTTTTAAATTGTTAACAAATTTTTGTTTATTATCTTTAATATTTTTCAATATTCGTATTTTATCTTCAATTTTATTACATTTATCAATTTCCAAATTAACTAATTGATCTAATGTTTTAATATTTCTTTTGGTTTTATCAATATCAACATTTATTAACATGAATGCAAGTTTGGCAACAGAATCTTTTGATACATTTGTACCTTCCAAATTATTATTGGTTGAATCTGATTGATTATTTAAATTTTCTTTATACTCAATATAATTTTTTAAAAATACTTTAACATTTTCATCAAAGCAAACTTGTAAAACATTATTAATATCATGTACAATAATTGAATTGATATTTTGTAAATTGATTTTATTTAGATTATATTTTAATAATTTAAAATTCATACATGATGAACAAAAATAAGTTTTCTTTGGATAATCAATACAATCACTATTACATATACCACATTTTATATGTATTGTATTTATCTCCATGGTTGTTAATTCAAATGTCTAATTAATATATAGGGAAATAGAGAATTCAACTCATACTAAAAAAAAACAAAAATATTTAAGTTAAAAATTAACTCCGGCCCGCATTGAATGTGTTTTTGGTTTTCTCTTTTGTATGTAATAATATTTTATGTATTATATATACATACAAAAATAAGAATACTGTCAAAACACTATTGCTATTGATAAAGAAATAATTTGTTAATTAGAAGAATCAATCAAAATGATTAGAGTAATCAATGCAATTAAGATAAGAAAAGGTATATTATTAATTTTTATATTAGTTTCACTTTTAGCCCTTTATTTAGGATTTGCAGATATTTCATTACCACATGATAAATTTATTCATTTTTCAATGTTTTTCATAATGAGTTTGTTATTTTATTGGATTTTCGATTCTAAATATACATGGACTATAAGGAATTTAACATTTTTATTATGTACACTTATTGGAGGAATAGGTAGTGAATATTTACAACATTTTATATCACCATTTAGAACATTTGATTATTTTGATATTTTAGTTAATATTTTTGGATCAATTTTTGCAATTTTAGTATCTGATTTAATTAAATATTTTTACAATAATAATGAAGGAGATATTAATAACAATCAAAATGGATTAGAATTAGTTTAAAATTTACAGGTTTTCGATATATCAATACATAATTTTTCTAAATAAGATTTATCTAATTCATTAAATCCATTTAAATTTAAACAATCTAAATCTAATACACCAATTAATTTATTATTTTGAATAATTGGTATAACTAATTCACTCTTTGTTTCACCATCACATGCAATATGACCTGGATAATCATTAACATTTGGTACTAATTGAGTTTTAAGTAATTTTGCTGCATTACCACAAACTCCTTTACCAATTTCTATTATTTGACATGCAACTTTACCCATAAAAGGACCTAAAATCAATTGATTTGGATTTTCATTATCAATTAAATAAAATCCAGCCCAATTAATACCATAATCTTTATAACAATGATATAATAAAGAACTACAATTTGCTAAATTTGCAACCCAATTAGTTTGTGATTCAGCTAATGCATTATATGATAAAAGTAAAGTCTCTAATGCATCTTTCTTTGATATTGTAGGATCAAAGTTAGAATAATCGGCATGATGTGACATGATTATATACTTATATATATATCAGTATATTTATATTTTATGTTTATATTTTATGTTTATATTTATGTTTATATTTTATGTTTATATTTATACTTATAGTAGTTTAAAAAGTGAATAATCATGCTAATAATTAAGCGAATCTGACCCTATTTACCATTTGCTAAGAAACGACAGGTTAAAAAATAATTACCCAAACAATACAATGAAGGGCAAAAAGCGAACTGCAAATTAGTGAATTAGGGAACAGGCAATAGGCAATAGTAAATGGAAGGGCGAAAGGACACCTAGCACATCATGTTATAATGGAATAATAAGTAATATCTTTGTACATTTTGTACATTAATTATATTCTACACTTATTTAATTATTAAGTAGTATTGAAAACCGTTTGTTTGATTTATCAACGTCGATTTACATTGTCACAAAAGAATTTTCAAGTTTGTTTTTTTATTAAATTAATTAGTAAAGAAAAAATTTAACAATACAAAATTCTTTTCACAACAACAACAACAACAACAACAACATCTTTAATTACCCAATTTCAACTTCAATTCCATTTTAATTTATAACTACTACAACTACATTAATAACTTCATCATCATCAATTATGTCTACTTCCGATTCTTTATTTGATAATAGTATTAATACTGAAAATAAAAGTGATAATATCAATACAGAAAATGTTAATAATGTTAACCCAGAAACTGAATTATCAAATGAATCTAATAATAATGAAATTAATGAATCAGATGATTTAGATTTAGGTAAAACTTTAATTACTTATAGAATTTTAGTTTCAAGAAGAGAAGCTGGTGCAATTATTGGTAAAGAAGGTTCAAATATTTCTAAAATTAGAGATGAATTTGATGTTAAAGCAGGTGTTTCAAAAGTTATTGATGGATGTATTGATCGTATTTTAACAATTACAGGTATGGTTGATAATATTCCAAATGCTTTAGTTGATATTGCACAATCTGTTACTGATGCAAATGTTCAAACTATTAAAGAATGTGATGAAAATAATTCAAATCCATTAAGATTAATATCTTATGAATATCCACCTTTACGTCCTTTAACTCAAAGACCAAATTTTAGATCAGAAGATTATAAAACTAATTTATTTTTAAGATTATTAATTCCAAATTCTCAAGTTGGTACATTAATTGGTAAAGGTGGTTCAAGAATTAAATCAATTCAAGAAGATTATAATATTAAAATGGTTGCTTCAAAAGAATTTTTAGATCATTCAACTGAAAGATTAGTTGAATTACAAGGTACATCAGAAAATTTAAAAAATGCAATTAAATCAATTTCAAAATTTATTTTAAAAGATTATCAAGGTACTGCACCAACAACTTTTTATGTTCCATGTTCACCATTAGATAATACAAGATTTAATAGAAATTATAATGGTAATAATAATAGAAATGGTGGTTATAATAATCATAATAGTAATAATAATATTGATAGATTAACCGGTAAAGAAATTATTAAAAAAATCAGTTTCCCAAATGAATATATTGGTGCATTAATTGGTAAACGTGGATCAAGAATTCAAGAAATTAGATTATTATCACAATGTGCAGTTGCAATTGAAAATGAAAATAATGATGATAATGAAAGGGAAATTACATTAGTTGGTACTAAATCAAGTGTTGATAAAGCAATTGATTTACTTAATATGTATTATGAAAGAGAACAAAAGAGAAGAATGAATGATAATTAATTAATTGATTAGTTAATTAATTAATTTGACTTATATTGTTTTTTTTGTCTCTTAATTTAATTTGAATTTTAATTTTAATTTAAGTTTTTTTTTGTTAGTTAGTTAATTTTATAGTGTATGTATACATAATATATTTTTCATGTATATTTAAAAATTATTACACAATGTTTTGTTTTTTTTTGAAAAAAAATTATTAAGTTGTAAATTAATTTTATATTATTATAATTATTTATATAAAAATTAAATTAGTATATTTTTGTTTTTGTTTTTAAAAAAAGTTAAAAAAATTAAGCTTCGGTTTCAGCAACTTCAGCAGCTGGAGCTTGAGCAACAGTCTTGTAAACAATAACTGATGGTTCTTCAATTCTTTCATCTTCTTTTGGTTCAATAACTTTAACATAATCTGGTAATGATCTTGGACCTTTCTTGTTTTGAGCTGGATCTTTCATAATTTTAACTTTTAAACCAAGGACACCTTGTCTTAAAAGAACATGTCTAGTTGCAACTTCAATAAAGTCATTAACTGGTTGACCAGAATGAATCATGAAACCTGAACCGAATTTCATTGCCTTTGCTCTAGCACCTTTAGTTTTACCAGAAATGACAACTTCGACACCTTTAGCACCTGATTCGATAACATTTCTAATAACACCATAAGCAGCTCTTCTAACAGCTAAACCATTTAATAATTTGAATTTTAATGATTCACATTGAGTTGCAGCTGATAAACCTCTGTTTTGAACTCTTTCAGCGTATAAAATAATTGAACCTGGAGCTAATTTAAATCTTTTTTGAATTAACATTGTTAATTCTCTGATTCTTCTACCTTTTTCACCTAAAACATCATTGGTTCTAGTTGCTTTGATAATAACTTCAGTTTTAGTTGGAGTAATTTTAACTTCACAACCAGCGTAACCTTCTTCTGGTAATTCTCTAGTGAAGAATTCGTTTAATTCAGCGTAAAAAACACCATCAGCAACAAGCTTTCTCTTTTTGGAAATAACGTTAACCATTTTGTATATATATTTAAAGGTAGGGAATTAGTTAAAGTAAATAAGAAAAAAAATGAAACAATATTAAAGTAAATGAAAGAAAAAAGAGAACAAAATAACAAAAATAATGTATGTAAATAGTAGTAATAATATGATAATATGATATAATATATGTATATTATAATAATAATAATAATATACATGAAAAATTTATGAAAATGAAAAAAAAAAGATGATAAAAAATTGCGTTTAATTGGAAAAAGAGGGTTTTATGGAAAAAGATGTAGCCCTTTTTCGTTGCACGTGATGTGACGAGAAAAAGATAAGCGACGCGTCGATGGTAAAAGAAAAAGCAAAAACAAGAAAATAATTTATTTAAATTAAATTAATTTTTCTTATTTTTTCATTTTTTTACCCCTTTTTTTTTATTGCCCCTTAAAATTTAAAAATAAATAAAAATAAATAAATAATAAAACGCCAAATTAAATTGGTGAAGACATTGAAAAAAGCCAAACAATCTGGAGTTTGTTATAGGAGGCTTGATAGATTATTTCCATTGCTGTAACTGTTAATGACATCATTCATATATACATTTATTTATATTTACATTTATATATATATAGTCCATCTTCATATATATATATATATATCTATATATACCCTTACTTTAATATTCTTTACTATACCCTAATAATTAATCATTTTGTTATCATAAATATAACCTTCAATAATCAATAAAAAAATGTCAAATCAAACAACTCAAGTTACTTTTAATGTAAGTGATTATTATGAAATTAAAGAAATTGTAGGTGAAGGTGCATATGGAATTGTTTGTTCAGCACTTTATAAACCAACTCAACAAAAAGTTGCAATTAAAAAAATTCAGCCATTTGAAAGGACAATGTTTTGTCTTAGAACTTTAAGGGAATTGAAATTACTAAAACATTTTAATCATGAAAATATAATTGGAATTTTAGATATTCAAATACCTTATGATTTTGATAGTTTTAATGAAGTTTATTTAATTCAAGAATTAATGGAAACAGATTTACATAAAGTTATAAGATCTCAAAAATTAAGTGATAATCATTGTCAATATTTTATTTATCAAACTTTAAGGGCTTTGAAAGCTTTACATTCTGCAAATGTTTTACATAGAGATTTAAAACCTTCAAATTTATTATTAAATTCAAATTGTGATTTAAAAATTTGTGATTTTGGTTTAGCAAGATCTGTTGCTTCACATGATGATAATTTTGGTTTTATGACTGAATATGTTGCAACTAGATGGTATAGAGCACCTGAAATTATGTTAACATTTCAAGAATATACAACTGCAATTGATGTTTGGTCTGTTGGTTGTATTTTATTCGAAATGTTGTCAGGTAGACCTTTATTCCCTGGAACAGATTATCATAATCAATTAGCATTAATAATTGATGTTTTAGGTACTCCAAAAATGGATGATTTTAATGCAATTAAATCAAGACGTGCAAAAGAATATATTAAAATGATACCTTTTAGAAAGAAGAAAGATTTTAATACTTTATTACCAAATGCAAATCCTGATGCAACAGATTTATTAGAAAAATTATTAACTTTTAATCCAAAGAATAGATTAACAGTAATTGAAGCTTTGGATCATCCCTATGTTTCATTTTATCATGAACCAAATGATGAACCAATAGCTGATAAATTACCAGAAGATTTCTTCGATTTTGATAAAAAGAAAGATCAATTATCAATTTTACAATTGAAAAAATTATTATACGATGAAATCATGAAACCTTTACGTTACTAAATGTGTATTCTTCAATATATACATCTTTCTCTATTTGTACATTATAAATAAATTCATAAAACATTGTGTATCATAATAAAATTATAAGTAGGTAATTTTAAAATTAATAAATTATTCGCATACATTTTATTTTTCTTTTTTATGTGGGATTTCCTTCCATTTTTCATAAATTCCCTTCATTTCCGGAGTATTATACAGTATTGTTTTCATGTTTTTATATTATCCAAATTAAACATTATCTTCAATAAATACCCATCTACCAACCGCAAGATAATCTATCATTTCAACATTAAACATGTTGTCTCAATTTCCATTGGAAATATGGGTTAAAATATCATATAATTTAGATAAATTTGATATATTTCAATTATCATTAACAAATAAATCAATGTATAATATAATGACAAGTGATTCAATATGGTGGCCAAAAATTAAGAAAAGTTGGTATATGACAGATTATAATGAATTTACTCTAACTTATAAAAAAAAATTAAAAAAGAATGAATCATGTTTTAACTATTTTAAAAGGAAGAAAAATGATGATAAATTTGTTAAAAATTGTATTGATTTAATTGAAAATTATAAATTTAATAATTTAGAATTAGATTTAAAAATTAAAGAAAAATTAATTAAAATTTATAATAATTTTGATGATTATTTACCTTATTTATTAAGTGAATCATTACACTTAACATTATCATCATTTAATAATAATTTAATTAATGCAAATGATTTTATAAATTTACAAAAAAGGAGAAATTTAAAATTAAATAGAATTTATATTGCTTCGAATATTTTAGAAAATGGTAAATATTTTAAATGTTTGAAATTAATTCAAAATTCATTAATAAATTTACCTAATGATTTAGAATCAGTTTTATTAATTTTATCATTATTTGATTCAAGATATTATGAACTTTTATTAATTAGACATTCAGTTATCAAAAATGTAATTAATAATTTTAATTCTGTTAATTTCGATCAAAATACAAAACCAGTTGAAAAAATTTTATTCTTAGTTACAATTTTACATAAAATAATTGAAAATAAAAAATGTAAAATTTTATTATATAATCAAAATTTAAATCAAACTCAAAAGAAAACAATTGAAGATTTATCAATTTTAAGATTTTATTGTGGCGATAGTGAAGGAACTCCATTAATTAAAAATGCAATAATTGAAAAATTATGTAAATTATTAAATTTAGATAAATTTATTGAAATTAATGAATCATGTATTAGAATTTTAAATGAAAATAAATATTTTTATCTTTTCATTGATGATAATCAAATGTATTTAAAAAAGGAAAATGAAGTTCATCCGATTTTGAAAAAATTTCCAATGGAAAATCCAAACTATTTAATTTTAAGAAATAAAATTTCAAATATTAATTTAGTTGAAAGGAAAAAAATTGTTTATTTAAGTAAATTTTTTGATTATTTTAGTGATATTATAATATCAAGATTTGATGATTTACGTGGTGCTGATCAAATTATTTATCAAACAATTAAAAATGATAAAGTAGTTACAGTTTTAAGGAATAATTACATTCAAGGGCAAATTTTATGTTGTGGTGGTTTTGTTAATAGAAATGCATGGATGTTAATTAAAAAGATTTTTAATAATGAATTTAATTTTAATAATGATTTAAAATTAATTTCATTTTTTAATTTACCAATATTAGAAAAGGAAAAAGATAGTAATTTAAATTATCAAATTAATAATTTAAATAATTTTTATTTAAATGATATATTTCATGATTTAAAATGGGAAGAAATTGAAAAAATAAAAAGAAAAAAAAAGGAAATTATTTGGGAATGTGAACAATTATCAATCGGTGATATTGTTTGGTCGGATGCATCACAAGCAAGGGGGGTTATAATTGAAATTAGTGATAGTTTAGAGGATGAATTAAATTCTAAAAAAATTGGATTATTTAATGCAAATACTTTAAGAAGGAAAATAATTAAATTAAAAGGTTCACCTTTATTTACAATTTTTTTCGGTGCTTATGGATTTGCAACATTTACTAGACAATATTTGAAAAAGGATAAAACCGATAGGGTTGAAGGTTTATTAGTTTATGATTTAATAGGTTGTTGGTTTTCACATTATGATTATGATTCTCATAAGTTTATTTATAGACATCAATCAAATTTATTAAACTAAATCAAGGATATGTTGATTCGGTTTTTTTTTAAAAAAAAAACTTTGTAACGAAATTGTAAAGTTATTGTTAAATTTTATAAAAATACTTTGTATTATTAATTATTATTTTATGTTTATATATATTAAGTTCACATATGTACAAGTTATTAATATTTTAATAAAGGTTTTGCATCATTTGGTATTTTTGAGAAATTTCCAAAACGTTCATAAGGAGAATATCTAAGTGGTAAGAATCTATCCATTAAAATATTTTGTAATAAAGAATAAGAATTTGAACTAATCCAATACATGACTAAAGCAGCTGGTGCTTGAGTTGCAATAGCGGTTAAAAAAATTAATGAAGAACGTGATAATGTTATAATTACATCAAAAGCTGTTGGTCTTAAACTATTTTTTTTACCCCTAGTTGTTAATTGCATTAAATCTGCAGTTTTAAAATTCCATTCTGCATTACATAATGCAACTATACCTAAAGTAATTGGTAAAATGAAATAAGGATCATTAACAGCTAAATCATGTAAATGTAAAAAATTTTCAGTTGTTAAAGACATATCAATATTTGATTTATTACCAACATCAGTCCAACCAGTTATAATTCTAAACATATAAGAGAATGAAATCCAAAGTGGAATTTGAATTGCTGGTAATAACATCATTTTCCAAGTTTGACAATTATATTTTTTAAATAATCTTTTTTGCCTTTTATATTTTTCCTTTGCAGCTAAAATTACAATTTTATCAGCTGTTAAAGTTGCCTTTTCATTTGGTATTAAATCATTTATACCATTATTTAAATTTTTCTGTCGTTTTAATTGTTCAGTTTGAGCAATTGAAGCTAATTTTGCTCTTAAAACGGGGGTTGTTGCTTGAATAATTGGTCTTAATTCATTTTGTTTTCTTAAACCACGTCTTTGAAATATTGCAATTGGTAATGTAAAACATGTACGCATTGTAAATGTTGCTAATGGTATAAATATCCACCAAGGTAAACCGGAATCTGCATGAATTTGTATTAGCATTTCAGAACCATGATGTAATGATTCAGAAATTGAATCAAAGGAAATTTTCCTCCTTTCAAATCGATTTAAATTGTTAAATTTAAGTATTTGTGGTCGATATAGTTTCGATAATAACATTGTGATATATAAATTTATATAAATATATATATATATATATATATATAAATAAATATATATATATCTCATAATCATGTTATCGTTAAGACGTATATTAAAATATGCTTATATTATTTTGATTTACCAATATAATGAAAAAGAGAGAAGAAGAAGATGGAGAAAACGACGCGTCGATAACCTAATGTAATATATAAAAATTAAAAAAATGAGAAATTCGCAATGGCAAATAAAATTGACTTCGAATATTGAGATATATATATATATATATAATACAGACTATTATTATACAACATATCTGGTATATATATATTAATTGTAAATATAATAGACAAGAAACAAGGAAATATTTGGAAAAAAAAATGTCAGCGGGAGTTAAAAGAGGTAGACATACACCAAAACTTAATAGAGCATGTATGTTATGTGGTATGGTTCAAAGTATGAGTCAATTTAGAAATGAAGGATGTCCAAATTGTGAATCAGTTTTACATTTTCAAGATAATGAAGATGTTATAAGGGAATGTACATCACCAACATTTGAAGGATTAGTTGCAGTACGTGGATCAAATTCATCATGGGTTGCAAGATGGTTAAGAATTGAAAATTTTGTACCTGGCTTTTACGCTGTTAGAATTGTTGGAAAATTACCTGATGATATAAAGAATGATTTATATTCACAAGGAATAGAATATAGACCTCGTGATGGTAGTGTGCAGGATTAAAGGATGTTAAAGTTGAAAGAATATCAGAGAGAAGTAAATAATAAAACAGATTGTTCTCTTGTATGTATTATTTGTATAATTTAAATATATAGCTAAACGGTAAATTGATTATATTAGAGAGAATGTGTGGATTAAGTGTAGCAGATTGACATTTCCCAAATAGGAAACAAAAGATGTGGACCTGTTCAATTCATGTTACCACAATTAAACGATGAGCTAAACGATAAACGATATAAACGATATAAAAAAAAAAGAAATAAAAAAATAATAAATCAATTAATAAAATTAATTAATTAATTAATTAATTGAAGGTGAAAATTTTTTCACATGCTCGCATTTTATCAAATTTCGTTTTCTTTATTTTACATTTTTTTCTACTTTGCTGTTAAATTTAATTAGCATGTGCAAATTTAAATTTTCCACTTATTTTCCACTTATAAAACACAGCTTTCCACCTTTTTTTCTTTCTTCAACTGTATTTTTTTGTTCATATATGTAATTCCTTTCATCTCCTTTTTAATTTTTTTTCTCTTTTTCTTTCCTCTTCTCTCCTCTCCTCTATAACCAAGAAAAAAAACTTCTTAATAACCAATCAACTAATTAAAAATGTCAGGTCCTTCTCAAACTTACAAAGTTGCAGATATCTCACTTGCTGCTTTCGGTAGAAAAGATATCGAATTATCAGAAAATGAAATGCCAGGTCTTATGTATATCAGAAAGAAATATGGTCCAGTTCAACCTTTAAAAGGTGCTAGAATTGCAGGTTGTTTACATATGACAATTCAAACTGCTGTTTTAATTGAAACTTTAGTTGCATTAGGTGCTGAAGTTACTTGGTCTTCATGTAATATTTATTCAACTCAAGATCATGCAGCTGCTGCAATTGCTGCTGCTGGTGTTCCAGTTTTCGCTTGGAAAGGTGAAACTGAAGAAGAATATGAATGGTGTATTGAACAACAATTATTCGCTTTTAAAGATAATAAAAAATTAAATTTAATCTTAGATGATGGTGGTGATTTAACTAAAATGGTTCATGATAAATATCCAGAAATGTTAAAAGATTGTTATGGTGTCTCTGAAGAAACAACAACTGGTGTTCATAATTTATATAAAATGGTTAAAGAAAATACTTTAAAAGTTCCAGCAATTAATGTTAATGATTCTGTTACAAAATCAAAATTTGATAATTTATATGGTTGTAGAGAATCTTTAATTGATGGTATTAAAAGAGCAACTGATGTTATGATTGCAGGTAAAGTTGCTGTCGTTGCAGGTTTTGGTGATGTTGGTAAAGGTTGTGCAATGGCTTTAAGAGGTATGGGTGCTAGAGTTATCGTTACTGAAGTTGATCCAATTAATGCTTTACAAGCTGCAGTTTCAGGTTATGAAGTTAATACAATGGATGATGTTGCATCAATTGGTCAAATCTTTGTTACAACAACTGGTTGTAGAGATATTATTAATGGTAGTCATTTCGAAAAAATGCCAGAAGATGCAATTGTTTGTAACATTGGTCATTTTGATATTGAAATTGATGTCGCTTGGTTAAAAGCTAATGCAGTTGAATGTGTTAATATTAAACCACAAGTTGATAGATTCTTAATGAAATCTGGTAGACATTTAATCTTATTAGCTGATGGTAGATTAGTTAATTTAGGTTGTGCAACTGGTCATGCATCTTTCGTTATGTCATGTTCATTCTCAAATCAAGTTTTAGCTCAAATTGCTTTATTCAAAGCTGATGATGCTTCATTCAGAAAAGAATTCCCAGAATTTGAAAAAACTGGTCCATTCAGTGTCGGTGTTCATATCTTACCAAAGATTTTAGATGAAACCGTTGCTAGATGTCATTTAGATCATTTAGGTGTTAAATTAACTAAATTAACATCTGCTCAATCTGAATATTTAGCAATCCCAGAACAAGGTCCTTACAAACCAGAACATTACAGATATTAAGTATCTTAAATGTTATCTTTATTTATATTTATTCAATTGCTAATTGCATCAACTGCATTTATGTCATGATAAATTAATGATTAGTTAATAATAATACAAAAACGAAAACAACAACCAAAAAAAATAGTTTTAGATTTAATTAGATCTTTTCTTCTTTACTTAGTTACTTACTCTTTATATATATATTTGATATGATTGTATACAACGGGTTAATACAATTCTCCTCAACGGGCTTTTTTTTCTATATATATTGGAATTATATCCATTCGTAGTTCTGTAAACTATTGTAAATTGGTTATTTCACCACAATTAAAACCTCTGGCTAAACATTTTTTTTGTTATCAGTGCGAGGAAGATAAAAGAAATTGTGATGATTATTGATATTAACCTGTTCTCTATCTTGGTTTAACAATACATGATTTATTGTTCCTTTACTTAATTAATCAGTTATAATTATTCAATTAACAATATGACTAAACCAGATAACCAAATCGCAGAAATACCACAATATATTCAATTCCAATATATTTCAAACCATATAGAAAATGAAATATTGAATTCATCGCCTACTCTATTACCAGATACTTTAAAATGGCGTAAATTATCATATTTATCAAGTCAAGGATATCTTGGTAAATACCCTGGTTATTTTTTTAATAATAATATCCAAAATGAAGATTATATAAATAAACTGCTAAATATGAATTTAATTTCCTCTGATGAAGAATTATTACACCTAAATAGTCCAAACGATAATAATATTAATAATAAATTTAGTAATTCTGATAATATTGAACGTAGTTATTATAGTGAAGGTAAAATTAATTGGTCAGTGAAAAATAATAAGAACAAAAAAAATCATACAAATAATAATACATTCAATATAAAAGATCTGTCCTTACCAAGTAAAATTGAGAAACCAAAAACTGAGAATAAGGTAATTATATCAAATGATGATTATACTGTAAGTACAGAATTAATTGAAAATATGATGTTTAATCTATATCCACGTGGAAATAATAAAACTAATTTTATAACAATTTCATTAGATACTTATATTACTCCTTTATTATGTATTTATTATTATGAACTTGAAATTTTAAATGGTATGGAAGATGAATGTGATATTGTAATTGGATTTATTAAAGATGAAATTAAAAACATATCATTTTCATCATCATCAATGATTGATTTAAGAGGTACAGATGATAAAGCAGTTGGTTGGTATGGTAAAAATGGTTATTTTACATTATGGAATGATAAAAGAATTGAAAAATCATTTTGTAAATTTAGCAGAGGTGATACTGTTGGTTTAGGTTATAATTTATTTAATGATACATTTTTTTTAACAAAAAATGGTTTAAAAATTGACGAAATTTCATCTGTTCAAAATTTTCTTGATAAAAGTTTCAATGGACGTAAAAATGTTAAAGGATTTATACCAAGTATTAGTTTAGGTTCGTGGTGTAGTGTAAAAATTAATTTGGGTAATAAAGATAACTATAAATTTAAATTTGATATTAATAATTATGTTAAATCAAATAAATATAAATTTATCGAAAATATTAAATTTTCAAAATCAATTCCATTTCATATATCAGATTCAAAGAATAAATTAGTTAAAACTGACTTAAATCTAACTAATTATGTTGATAAATTAGTTCTTGGATATTTAAAATATGGTGGTTATTTTAATACGGTGAAATCATTAGAAAAAGATTTAAAGGATTTTAAAAAATATGATAAATTGGAGAAGAATCAAAATGATGAAAAATTATCTGAATTGTGTGAATTAAAAAAGATGATTAAAAAGTATATAAGTGAAGACGATATTAGTAATGCAAGGAAATTATTAGAAACTAAGTATCCAGGATTTTTTACAACATATAGAAAGATTGATTTTAGATTAAAAATTCTAAAACTTATTCAAATGCTAACAATTGATGGGAATGAAATATTTGAGTGTGTAAAATATGCATCACAAATCAAGAATTTATTTAGAGAAGAAGACTGTCAATTTTATATTGATAAAGTATCTGTTTTGTTTTCATATGACGATCCATGTAAATGTCCTGAATTCAATGAATATTATGATAAAAACAAAACGAAAATAATTTATGCAATAATAATGGCATTAAATGAACAAAATAACTTATTGTTCATATCTCCATTAGATTTAGTCATTTTAAGAACAGATCAAAATGTTGAAAATTATATTGACAATATAGGTGAGGACAAGGGACTATTACTGTTAAATTTACTTGATGATTATATAAAATTTTAATTAATTAAAATACAAGTTTATTGCTATATACAATGATTAAATTATTTTTTTTTTTATATTCATTTATAAATATTTTTGTAATTGATCATTCATATTTTCGGATAATGTGATAATTCCGTCAATATTGCATAATGTATACATATTATTGGATTCATAACTACCTCTTTCCATTTCACCTTCGAAATCAACATGAACAAAACCAATTGTATTACAAAGATCTGGTCTTTGATTCATATACTCTAATATCACTTTGTAGTCACCAATAGCCATATAAGAACCAGGATAATTCATTGCATCAAAAATATAAGTTTGATCATCATAAACAGTATCATAAAAAGTTTTATGCAAGATTGTTAAAAAATCTTTATTTTCCTTAAAATTTTGTGGTGTCACAATTAATTTTGACAAATCTTTCCCTATTAAACCATTCTCTGAAACGACACCTATTGGTTCTTTATTAGAATCTTTTGAGAATGAAATAGTTGTTAATTTAGAATTTATTTGATGTAAGTAAAGTTGTTCTTGTTTAGAATATTTAACAGTATTAACTAGGCTCCTATTGATTGAATATGCTGCTTTTGATATACGATTCATCATGATCAGATTAGGATTCTTAATGCTACTATTCTTATTGTTGCTATTAGTAATTACTTAATAGTGATTAAAATAATCTATTCAAGATAGAGTTCACTAGTTCTTTCTCCTCCGTGGTAAAACTGTCATCCCCATTTTCTCCTTTATTACTTAGGTGATTTTCTCTGGCATTACGTAAACGGGCGAGATCTTTTTCAAACTGAACAATTTGTTCCTCTTCCCTTTCTCCTTCTTTGACTTTTTCCTTTGGTTCTTCTTCTTCTTCTTCTTCTTCTTCCACCAAATCAAGACATCTCCATGGAACACATTGTATACATCGGGTAGCTTCGTGGATAAGATCAGGATCATTCAAATCAAACATAAGTATCTCCCCATCCCATTGTAAACTCTTCTCATGAGATTGACAATACTCGTTATCAAATAATGTATTTAACTTTTCAATTGAATCTGATATTGATTCTTCGAAATTGTCATGTAAAATATTATCAATTCCATTATGTAAAATGATTAGTAATTGAACTTCGTCTCTTAGTTCCGACATTTCTTCACTTGAAAGCTCATCGATCCATTCAATATATTTTTTAACATCATTATTGTCAGGCTCATCAATAAAAACACCAACATTGGCCTTGTAATATTTAGTTTCAATTTTCAAATCATCAATTACTATACCACTTTGTTTATCATTTTCAATGTCCTCATTATTAACTTGTCCAGATTGAAATTGCTCAATTCCAAATACTTTTTTAACAAATTCTTTCTTATCGAATCCATTTGGACCTAATATGAGTATTCGATTCATGGTTTACAAATTTCTGATGTTGGTTAAAGTCCTCTGTAACAAGTATTCATGTACTTTAATTATATAAATATATATATAGTAGATATAGATAAAGATACTAAAGAGGTAAAATTGCTAAAATAATTTAGCTGAGCATTCCAACTTAAATTCTAATAGAGCGCTTTATGTAATTTGGTTGGTAGTGATTGTTTATAGAGATGCATTCACTCTCTGTGCATTGTTTGAATATCATACTGTTGTCATTTAGGATTTAGCATATATACATACACAAATATTTGAATACAAATAGAAATGCCAGTAAAAGAAGTGGAAGTAACTACAGATACATCAAATGATGATAAATTAATTGAATACGCATTAGGTTCACAAGAATATATTGACCAATTTATACCAATTATTAAGTCAGAATTATTAAATAAGAATTCGTTAGATGAATTGGTTGATAAATTGGAAACAATTGGTGTTCAAAAAGAGAAAGATTTACAAGAAATATCGTTCAGTTCAATAGATGATATAACAAATTCTGTTAAAGTAATTGATAAAATTGTCAACACTTCCGATACAATAAGTAAACAAATTTTAATTATAAATAGAAATCTAACTAAAACTGGTAAAGTTTTATTGGAAGAAAGGAGAAAAGTGTTAACTTTAAAACAATCAAAGCAAAGAATTGAAGATACTAATAATAAAATCAACTCATGTTTAGAAATTTTGAATTTAACAAGTAAAATTTTAGATTTAATTAAATCTGAAGATTTTTATAGATCTTTAATTTTATTACATTCTTTATCCAATGATTACTTGAGAGAAGGTGATAGTTTTGATTTTATAAATAAATTTTTTGATGCCATCCCATCCTTTAAATTAATGATTATTGATGAAACTTTCAATCAATTAAATAGATGGTTGAATTTAAGTATTGAAAAGAATTTATCAGAATTTGGTGAATTACTATTTGATAATTTTTCGTCAATTAATAGTCAATGGTTTGAACAACAGTCAAAGAATTTACAATTGATTAATTATAAAGTTAATTCACCTGTTGAATTATCATTTAGATTAAATAAATTTAAATCTTTCAATCCTTTAACTAAAGCCAATGTTAATTTACAACCATTATTTCATTCCATATTGGTTTTTGAAGAATTAGATCAATTAGATAAGTTAAAAGAATATTTGTCAAATGATATAATTAGAAGAATCGATCATTTATTTGCACCAATTAAAGACTCAATTAATAAAATGAATGTTTTTTCAAGTAATGAATCATTAAGGATTAATTTATTTTCGATTTGTTCATTTTCAATAGTGGATAAAATTATAACTGAAAAGACAAATTTTAGATTAAGAACTTTAAATGAAGTGAACAGTACGTTTAATCTGATTTTAAATAAAATTTATCCAGCAATTTCAGATCATATTGACTATCATGATTCAGATTTAAGTGATTTAATAGAATTAAATGATATAATTGGATTATTTTATCAAATTTTAATTAGTTATAATTTTAATTGTGATTCAATTTATAAATTATTATTGAAAATTTTCAAATGTTTTACAAAGAAACTAGTAGAAAATTTCAAAACTAATTATCAAAATCTTTCAATGAATGATAATTCACAGCCTTTAGTTATTAATTCATTAGACGATTTTACTAAACTTTCAAATGATGTATTTTATATTTTTAGAGTTAAAAAGCCAAAATTTCCAATGAATATTCCATTTTCTTCGATGTATCTGGAAACTTGTAAATTATTAAAAGATTTTATTAATGAATTATATACATTTATTTCAAAATATTATAATAATGAGACTAATGTTATAATTTCAGCTATTTCAAAATCAATTGACAATATTTGGATTAATATAATTCTAAAAGATTTAGATGATAAAATTCATTCAACTTATAAAGAAGTTGTTTCACAAAATTTAATTAATTTAGATTTTTATTCTAGTTCAATTCATGAAATGGAGAAATATTTAAATTACTCAAATAATCAAATGATAATGAGATCAAGAAATTTTTCAAATTTAATCAAATTAAATTCAACTGAAGAATTTAAGAAAACAAGAAAACTGGCTATTGAAGGAATGTTTAATATGGTTGATGTTAAAGTTCATTCATTATTTGATATGGTTGATTTCAATTGGGATGCTGATGAAGTTAGAACTGAACCAAATACTAGTTTAATTGATTTAATTGAATTTTTACAAGATACATTTAAATTAAATTTTTCACATTTACCAGAATCAATTAAATCATTATTATTACTTAAAACATTAGATAAAATTTCCAAGTTTTTAAATGATTCAATTTTTGAATCCGAAAGTTTAACTGAATGTTCAATTAAAAATTTTGAACTTGATATCAATTATGTTGAAGATTCAATTCCAAATTTTTATGATTCAAGTATAAGTAAGGATGATCCAACATTAGAACCTTTAAAAAATATGTTTTCAAAATTGAAGCAAATTATTGATTTATTAATTGAAGGTAATTTAGATAATTATAAGCAATCATCAATTAGATTACGTAGATTCAATAAAATTGAACCTGATGAAGCTGTTGCATTAATAAACAAGTTACCATCGAAAGAAGATGATGAAAATAGTATTGAAGATTTAAACGACATAACTACTATTTCTACAAGTACAGCTGGTGATAATTCATCTATTATGGATACAAGTCAAGATGATTCAAGGTCATTATTCGGACTAAGAAGAACAACAACATTTCAATTTAAAAAATCCTGATTAATTATTTATTTATTTATTAATTTATTAATTTATTTATTCATTCATCCATGTTATAGATATTTATAATCTTATATAAAAATTTCGTTACTTTTTAATGGTGATTCCCAACCCAACCAATCACTTGATTTATTTGGAATTAAACCCATTGAATTAAGTTTCCATAATCCAACGACTAAATTTCCACATGATGATAGAATATAAATGAATTTCATTATATTTATATCATAAGTATCAATATCTGAAGATATGCTTTGATCTAATTGTTTAAATTTTGTATTAACCATAAATATTTCCTTAAAAGTATTAATAAATAACATAAATAACATCATAATAGGTATAACTTGAATATCATTTGGTGACATATAAGACATTGCAACATTCATAAAAATTGATTTAGCAGGTGAAATTGATAATTCCCACATTTTTTTCTTTTTAAATTGTTTTAATTCAAGATTTTGAATTTTATTTTGTTTGATTTTTAATTGTTGATTTTTAAGTTCGGTATGTTTAATTGGTTTAAATAAGCCATTATCAATATCATCATATGTATTATCTGTAAATCCTACTGGTTGTTTCAATTTCATAGATTTATTATTTAAATATGTTTGCACTAACTCATTTTCGTTTTTATATATATCTAACCAACTCATTTTGTTTGTTTAGAGTGTCTAATACAATGGAGAAAGAAGTGATTGATTATGAAACTATATTTCAAATGCAATATGTTAAAAATAATCACTACGTCTGTTTTTTCTCAACATCGCAAAAAAAATATACATGAATTTTACATATTTTATATTTTTACCGTTTTTTTTTTGTGACTTTTCATTCCACATTTTTAAGTGGATAATAAACATCAAGGGATATATTATCATGGCTAAAGAATGTCAGACAAAGAAATATAAAGATAAAAAAATTATAAAGCATGCACCTTTAAAAGTATATAATCACATTGAATTAGACACTACACTTTATGTTAAATCAAACACACCATTTATTTCTGCAATTAAAAGAATTGAAAAAATGATTAACAAATTTGATGAGATACCAAATAAAAAAGGAGAACTTATTCGAAGGGGTAATTTAAGCAAAAAATGCAAATATATTACTGTTAAAGGTATGGGTAAAAGTATTGGCAAAGTGCTAAATATTGGAATTCATTTTAAGTACGAGGAAAAATTTAATGTTGACATATTCACTAAAACTATAGGAGTTCTTGATGAGTTTATATCGGATGAAAAGAAAAATGTAGAAGAGAATGATAATATCAATGATAATGTTGATGAGGACTCTGATGATGATTCGGTATTACGAAAAAGAAATGTTGGAGCAGTAGAAATAAGGATATACATTTAAAAGTCTATAAAATTATATAATTAAGTAAAGGATTTTTTAATATAAACGAAAACTATGAAAGATAATTTGATTAAATCTCATAAATTGTTTAATTTGCTTTCATTTTGAGCATTTAGTTTTTCAATACACATCTTTTCCATTCTATCCAATTCGTTTAGTATACGCTTTAAATTTTTATTTGCTTTTAAATTTAAGTTTAAATTAGGATTATTTGAGTTAACATTATCTTTAATTTTTTTGATATCATCTAAACATTGTTCAAAGTTTCGTTGAAAATATAATCTTTGTAATGCATGTAGCATATTTTCACGCTGGTTCTTGGACTTCTTTAGAATATCAAAGTTGTTATTATCTTCATTATTTAGTAAATTTTCAACATACTGAGTTAAAAATGTATGATTTTGAACGACAGGACCTGTTAGCCAAAATGACTCTTTTTGTGAATTGAACTCAGACTCAGATTGACCTTTACGTATACGTATTAAGCCACTTGATTTCTTAACAACTGATTCACCATTGTTGTATGCCATTTGCTTGGGCAGTTGAATATTAGTGTTTGGGTTATTATTTGTCTTAGTTTCTGCCATTTTCAATAATAGGGAATGAAATTTACGTGACTGAATTTTGGATGATTATATTATAAAAAGATATGTTATTATTGTTTAAATGAAGTCTTATTGTACAGTAAAACTAAAGATGAAGTTTATAAAAAAGAAGAAAATAAAACAAAAAAAAAATATTTAAAATTTCAACATTGTCGTTCACACACGGCAAAAGAAAAAAAATAATAGTTTTCCCAATTTTGTTTGTATTATTTACCAAACTCTTTTCATTAATTTTTATTCCTTTAGTGACTAGTTTTTCAGTCCTTGGATTGTTGCAACACAATATCTAGTGTGTCTATAATTTCTAAACTCCATTAGATAAATACCTTGCCATGTGCCTAATGCTAAACGACCATTAGAAATTGGAATATTCAAAGAGACTCCAACAAGAGAAGATTTAGCATGACCGGACATGTCATCGGAACCTTCATCAATATGAATAAATACATCCCCATCATCATCAGGAACAACGTTATTTAATGCTGTTGTCATATCAGTACGTACATCTGGATCACAGTTCTCATTAAGTGAAATTGAACATGATGTATGTTGCATAAATAAATTAACCATACCTATTTTATAATCTTTTAATGATGGTAAATTTCTAATTACTTCGTCTGTAACCAAATAGCATCCTCTTGCCCTTGGTGAAAATGAAAAACGGGTTTGTTCCCAATTGGTTGTCATTCTAGTTAGTTTATATATTATATTTAGCCTTTGTTATCTTCTCAACAAAACATATTATAGTATAATCGTAGTAATTAATAATAAATTTGAAAAAAAAAATTAATGTTGACAATTTAAAAATTCGCTTAGTGGGATTAGCCGGAAAAACTACTTTTATGCTTATTACTGTTGAATAGTTCGTTCATACAATGAATAAATAGATAAATAAATAAATAAATAAATAAATAAATAGGTCGTTAATAATAAATAGATGAATAAATAATAATTATGTAAGATAGAGATATAAATAACTATTTCGATTTCAAATCAATTATTTAGAAGTATCAACAACATATCTACCTAAAATCTTACCTTGTTCCATTAATGAATAAATTTCTGGTAATTTAGATAAACCAACAACTTTAATTGGAGATCTAACTTTACCATCATTGAAGAATTCTAATGCTTCTCTTGTATCTGCTCTGTTACCAACATATGAACCCTTTATTTGAAGAGATTTAACAACATGTTGGAAAACTTCTGATTTACAAACAGCACCTGCTGGTAAACCAACAAGAACAACTTTACCAGTTGATCTAACATATTGACAAGATTGTGAGATTGCAGCTTCAGAAACAGAAACATTAATAACACCATGTGGACCTAAACCATTAGTTGCAGCTTTAATATCAGCATTCATTTGAGTAACATCACCTCTTGGATATTTAGTAAAATCAATGAAAACATCACCACCACATTTTTCAAATAATTCTTTTTTACCTTCACCACCATCAATACCTAAAACTCTTAAACCCATTGCTTTAGCATATTGAACAGCTAATGAACCTAAACCACCAGCAGCACCAGAAATTGCAACCCATTGACCTGCTCTTAAATCAGCAGTTTTTAAAGCTTTATAAACAGTAACACCAGCACATAAAATTGGTGCAACTTGAGCTAAATCAGTACCTTCTGGAATTTTAGCAGCTTGAATTGCATCAGCAGTTGCATATTGTTGGAATGAACCATCATGAGTATAACCTGATAAATCAGCTTGTTCACAATTTGATTCATCACCTTGTTCACAAAATTCACATGACATACATGAACCATTAAGCCATTTAATACCAGCTAAATCACCAATTTCGAAATTTGTAACAGCTGAACCTTTTGCAACAACAATACCTGCACCTTCATGACCACCAACTAATGGTAATTTTGCAGCTAATGGCCAATCACCTTTCCATGCATGTAAATCAGTATGACAAACACCAGAATATTTAACATTAATTAAAATTTCAGTTGCTTTTGGTTTTGGAACTGGAAGTTCTTTATATTCTAATGGACCACCATGAGTTTCAAAGATAACACCCATTTGTTTTTCTGGGATTGTGAAAGTTGATTGAAATCTAATTGATTTAAGAGCTTGTTTTCTGAATGTTGATGCGAACATTTTGTTTATTAATATTCGGTTTGTTAATATAAACTAATTAGAGAAATAGAAGGGAAGAAATTAAACAGAAGAGAGGGGAAATAAGTAAAATGAAATAAAAAGAAAGAAATATGAAATGATAAAAGAGGGGGCATTAGAGGTGTTAAGAATATATGAAAATAAGTGGGAAATTGGTATTTAAATAGCATATGGAAAATGTTCAAATTTCCAACAACTAAATAATGATTAAGTGTTTATATGAACAATAGGGGGTGTCAATAATAAGGAAAAATAATTAATTTTTAAATTTTTGGATTTTTAAATTTTTTAAATTAAAAAAGGCCGCACCCTCTGTAAACTCTAACCCCGTTAAACAGCTCACCCTATAAAACCATACCATTATTTATTATATAGTGTGTAATTATTTAATACTAGGTAATTAATCTCCGATTGTCGGTATTTAACAATTATTCAATTCAAAATTTATACTAATTAATCAACTTATTGACAGACTAAATTTTTTGTTTATTTATAATAACTTATTATTACCATCGATATATATTATAACTATTATTATATATAAGTTTAATATTTTAATTGAGTTATCGGATATTACAACTATATACAACTTTTAAAACTTAATAACTTTTAAAATTGGTATTTACATTTTATTATTAAGCTGTATATAAAAAGAATTACAATATTTATTATAAACTCATTTATTAATTTAATTGCTCAATCATATGCTATCATATTAAAACTTATTATATTATTAAGATCATTTTTGATGATACATATATATAAACACACCCCGTTATAGAGATATCTAAAAAAGATGACCCCCTATTACATATATTAACACACGTTATGTTAAACGCTACACCCCCGTTATAATAAAAACAAAATAAAGAGTTCACCCCCCTCACTATAGGAAATATTCTCATCAAAAACAGAAAAATTGAACAAATTGCAAATCAACGAGATGTAAATACAGCCGTTTAGTTAATTTAATTTACTAATTTACAAATTTGTGAATTGTTCAATTTTAACAATTCAAAATAGCCTCGCACATTCTTAACACCGAAGATACAAAAATTTTAATTAATTTTCTTTATATACGGGTTTAGGTATTTAACGGACTCCGTATTTAGAATTTTCTATACAAAAACAATTTGCATTATTTATTACACAGAGATCTATTTACTTTGATTATTTTCAGCTTCATCGTCTTCAGCTTCATCTTCATCTCCACTTTCAACTAAAATATAATTACCAAGCTTATCCATTTTTAACTTTCCAACACCAGTTGTTAATGCTTCAATGATTTTTTCATTATCATCTTCTTCCTCTTCAGAATCTTCAGAATCTTCATCATCATCTTCACTACTATAACCATAATGTTCATCTTCTTCTTCTTCTTCTTCCTCTTCATCATCTTCCTCTTCATCATTTTCTTCTTCACTATTCCAGTCATCTCCAGTTTCAGCCATACTTTTAACAGCCCCTTGTAAATCAATATCTTCATTATTTAATTTCTTTCTATATCCTGATGCTTTAACTTGAAAATCTAAATTATTAACTCTTTCAACATCTCTATGAAATACCGGATATCCAAATTTATAACCTTCACCAAATCCATCTTCATCTAACATCATTTCATCATTTTTAGGTTTATATCCAAATCTACGTTTAAAAAATCTTCTAATACAATTAATATCCCTTTTAAAATAAAATTCAGCATCTGGATGTTCAATACTAATACATTGTGGGAAATCAATTACAATAAAATCTCTACCTTTCTCATCTGTTTTTTCTAATATCATTATATTATATTCATTAAAATCACAATGAATTAATCCATTATTTGCTAATTTAACCGCAAATTTCATTAAATTACAATATAATTTTTTAAAATTTGAATGTTTATATAATTGTCTCATTGGGAATCCTTTAATTCTTTCCATTAAAACTAAATGTCTTGAACAATCAAATGGAATTGGTACATCAAATCCATTTTGATATAATATATTTAAAAATTCATATTCTTTTTGAGCTGCTAATTTTGATAAATACATCCATGATCCACCTTTACCAATTTTTAAATAATCACGTTTATTTCTAACAGTTTTAAAACTAGTTCTACCTAATCTATGTATTTTTAAAACTCTTTGCTCTCCTGTTTTAGTTGAACAACTATAAATATCAGATTCTTTACCAACTCCAATTGTTGTCTCTAATTCATCAATGTTACCATGTTGATGTAATGTTTTTAATGCAACATAATCAAATCCATTATATGTAATTCGATATCCATCATAACTTGCATTTCTTAGTTTAGAAATTAAATTGATTTTAGCTAAATCACTAATAGCTTTATTAGTATTACCAATACCACTTCTAAGATTTGCAATTTGTCCAATTAATTTTGTTGGAACAACTTCATGATTATAAGATCCTTTTTCAACAGCTTGTAAAACTCTCCAATCATCTGGAGTAAGATATCTCATATACGTCGTATCAAGTTTCATTTTTAATTTGGTGGTTGGTTATATATATGTATGTATCAATTTAATATCGGTTTAAATTTCAGTAAGAAAAACGTTAAAAAAAATTATTTTAAAATCTATTTTAATTTTTTTTTTTTTTTCACCAACCCCGTACAAAAGTGAATGGAAAAATTAATTTTTCATGTTCAAGCGACATGAAAGAAATTTTTATACTTAATTACATTTTTAACTATATAGGTGATTAATTATTGAAAAATTAACTACAAAATTCAACCTTCAACT
Organism: Pichia ethanolica; assembly: GCA_030570435.1. NCBI lineage: Eukaryota > Fungi > Ascomycota > Pichiomycetes > Pichiales > Pichiaceae > Pichia > Pichia ethanolica. The sequence continues at coordinate 52,931 of JAJLVP010000004.1, read as the reverse complement.
TCATCATCTAAATCTTCATCTTCCTCATCTCCTTCTTCGATATATTCGTAATCTTGATCTTCAGTATCATCGATATCTTCAGGTGCTATTTCACCACTTAAAAATAAAGTTTCTTTTGAACATATAATATCTAAAATTTCTTTCTTATCTTTATCATTTTCTTTATCATCATTACTAATTGGAGTTTCATCATAATTCCATAATTTTAAGAAATCACCATTATATAAAGCAGTTGAAAATACTGATATCATTACACCAGGACATAAATATAATAAAGCTGGTTGACCAACTTTATAAATTTCAACAATTTTACATGTTAAAATTAATGATAAAATATATCCAATTAATGATGCATAAAAATAAGTTTTTTTAAATTTTTGTAAATGATGAAATTCGAAATTTTTATTAATTTCATGAAATTTAAATAAATCAAATCTTAAACATAATGAAATAAAAGATCCAGGTAATGCTAAATCACCTAATCCTAACATTGAAGTTAAAATTTGATTATCTTGCTTTGAAACTTTATTTGGCATTAAAAGTTTTGCTGGAATTTCAATATTTGTTGCAACTGATACCATTACATCAGTACCAAAAACAAAATAAATATCATAAAAAAAGAATAAAGTTAAAAATAATGTAGCAATTTTAAAACTTGGAATTTTTGTTTTACTTATACCCATAACAACAATTGAAAATCCTAAAAAATTATTTAAAATCCAATTTTTACTACCATTAAAATAAGTAAATAAAATTGTAAATGTTAAACCAAATACTAAACCAAATATATCACCTGTTGTAAAATAAAAATTAAATAATTGATTTTCTTTTTTAATATCAGATCTAATTTCTAAAAGTTTTTCCTCTTTAATTATTTTTTCCCTTTCTGTATAATCTGGTAATTCCATTAATTCTCTTTCTAAACCTAAAGGATGAATTTCTTTATCATTTGAAATTGTTAATGAATACCTTTTATTAATTTTCATTGAATCTAAATTATTTAAATAACAAATTTTTCTAATAATTGAATTAAATAAAAAACTTAAAACAAAACAACTTGATGAAAATGACATTGTAATTATATATTTATTTAAATAATTTGAAATTTTAACTTTATCATAATTTTTAATAAAATAATATGCTGATAATAATGTAATACCTGCAAATATTGGTAAAACCAATACAGTATTTGTTGTCATTTGATTATCAATTGATGAAGGTTTACAATCTTTATCAGTTTGATCAAATAATGGATGTTCTTCACTTGGTGGTAATGCATTTGAAGGTTGTTCAATTGATGCATAACTACCTAAAACAATTGTTAAAATTGCAATTGAAATTAATAAAAATTGTGATAAATTAGATGAACCAATTGTTTTATTTATAATTTGATTATCGAATATTAAATAAGTTAATTCATTTGTAAAATTTTCTAATTTTGTTAGTGTTGGTTCAATCAATGATAATGAGTTATTTAAACTTTCTGTTATATTAATAACGGATTCAATAGTTTCATTTAATAAATGTTCAGCTATTGTACTATTTTCCATCTTTTGTTGGGTTGTCTAATTATGAAATTTCAAGATCAAAAGTAAAAGAAGTAGATTAATATAGTTCTACTTAATAATATATACGTATTCGAATCATGTTTTGGTTTCTAAATCATGAAAAATGTGAAATGTGAAATGACAAATGACAAATGACAAAAGTGAAGCGTCGGTCGACGCACAGAAATGTGTGCTCTGCCACGTACGCGTTTTTTTGCCCAAACGAAAAGCTCGCCACGTTAAAAGTTGAAAATTAAAACAACTTTTCCACTTTTTATGTCCCTTTTTTTTGCTCGCAAATGTAAAAGGAGGCTCCTCTGATTTGAATTGCATCGATATTTTGTGATTCAGGACTTTTCATGTACATTGGATTTTCCTCTTTTTGTTTCCTTTCTGACTTTCCTACGTTTTCTTTTCTCTTTCTATTTCAGTTTCTGTTTTTTTCTCTCTTCTTATCTTCTGTTTCCTTTTCTTTCGTTTCCTTTCCTTTTTTTTACAGAATTGACAAGAAATCACAATGGAGGCACTTAAGTCATACAATTGTGGTATCAGAACTACACATTATCCAGCAATTAAAAATGCTCCATTACCAGCTGATGGTGCAGGTTCAAGAAATTTCAATAATTGGATTTTACTTTCAATTATGATTGCAATTCCAATTTATTTAACAAGAACAATTGGTTTAGGTTTTAAAACTTTTATCTTTTTCTTTATTATTTTAGCAATTCCAATTTTAATGGCATGGTGGACTGTATTATCAACTTATTCACCAAGATTAAATGAAAAAGTTAAATTCCCAAATAAAGGTGTTGAATATTATCTTGAATTTCATGATGAAGAATTAGCAAATAAATATAAAGGTTCAAATAAAATTCCAATGGAAATTTTTCATGAATTATTCTTTGCAAATAAAGTATCATTTAAAGGTGATGCCTTAGATGTAATGGAATTTAGACATGATTGGGCTCAATTTAGTTTTACATTAGGTTTATTTAAATTCTTTTTATTCGGTTTTATTCCAGAAGTTATTATGCATACAAGATCACAAGATGAAGAACAAGTTAGAGATCATTATGATAGAGGTGATGATTTTTATGAATGGTTCTTAGGTCCAAGAATGATTTATACTTCAGGTGTAATTCATAATATTGAAATTGAAGAATCTTTAGAACAATTACAAGATAATAAATTAAAAATTGTTTGTGAAAAATTAGCAATTAAAAAAGGTGATAATGTTTTAGATCTTGGTTGTGGTTGGGGTACTTTTGCTTCATTCGCTTCATCTCAATATGGTGCTCATGTTACAGGTGTTACCTTAGGTAAAAATCAAACAGAATGGGGTAATAATATGTTAAAAAAATATGATATATCCCCTGAACAATCTAAAATTGTTTGTTGTGATTATAGAGATGCTCCATTACCTTCAACTTCAACAACTGAAAATCCAACTAAATATAATAAAATTGTTTGTTTAGAAATGTCAGAACATGTCGGTGTTAGACATTTCTCTTCATTCTTACATCAAGTTTATGATATGTTAGATGATGATGGTCTTTTCTTCTTACAATATGCAGGTATTAGAAAATCATGGCAATATGAAGATTTAATTTGGGGTTTATTTATGAATAAATATATTTTCCCAGGTGCTGATGCTTCAACTCCATTAGATTTCGTTATTGGTAGTTTAGAAGCAACCGGTTTTGAAACTGTTTCAATTGATAATATTGGTGTTCATTATTCTTCAACTTTATATAAATGGTATAAAAACTGGATTTCAAATAAAGAAAAAGTTGTTAATAAATATGGCATTAAATGGTATAGAATTTGGGAATATTTCCTTTCTTACTCAACAATTATTTCAAGACAAGGTTCTGCAACTTGTTATCAAATTGTTTTAAGAAAGAATCTCAACTCATATCACAGGATTGAATATGTTCCACGTCAAGAAGGTCTTCAAGGTCCAGCTTCAAGATTTTTAGCTTGGTTCAGACCTTGAGTTGTTTTTTTTGACCAATTCATTCATTTATTTATTTATTTACTCATTTTTATTTTTTTGAAATAATCAAACAAAATACATGTGACGTTATTATTACTTATTTTAACTAAATATGTTGAAATATATATTTATGTAAAAATATTTATATTAAAAAATAAACAATATAAAGGAAACGTTATTCGATTTTAAAACAATTATATATAATGATATATATAAAAAGAACAAAAAATAGGTATAATAAAAAAGAAATACTGTAAAATAAAACGATTGGTGAAAAAATAATTTGGGTTATATATACATATTCAAACCCATTCCCATGTAATATCGATAACACCAAGATTTTGGTCTGCAAGAGCTGAAAATGCAGTAGGACTTAAATCTAAATGATTAGCATCACATGATTCACATGAATCAACAACAGTAACTTGAATGGTTTTACTATTATAAGTAATATTAATTTTATGACCACAATATTCAGAAATTGATTCACTGTTTGCAACTGTATTATATAATTGTTGTGAAATAGCACAAACATAATCACTATCCGTTGATGATGTACCACAGTTGTCTGCACTAACACTATAATAGGTAGCAACACCAGAATGAACAACAGATGAATCAAAAATTGAAGTACTTGTTGATGTTGATGTCGATGATGTTGATGTCGATGATGTTGCTGTTGCTGTTGCTGTTGTTGATGTTGATGAATCTGATGTTAAACTTTCAACAGCTGATGATGATGTTCCAGTCATAATTGGTTCAGAAACTTGTGAAGTAACTGATGAAATTGATGATGAAAAACCAGAAAGTGATGATGATCTGATTGATGATGATGGATAATAATAAATATCATCATCAGTACTTTCATCTTCATTGGATATAATTGTTTCTGAAGTTGTGGTTGGTTGTTCTGGACCATAAAAAGCAATACCAGTTGGAACTTCAGCTCTAATATGGCTGAAAATTGTTACAGTCTCATAAACAATTTCAACATCAGCAATTGGAGCTGCATGAACGATTGGTAAGGTACCAATAGCTAAAACGAGTGATTTGGAGAATAACATTTTTAAAAATAAATTATAAAAGAGTGACAGAATGTTTTTCGTGTTTTAAAAGAAATAAATGAATGTAACAGTTAGTAATAAAGAGTGACTGGTTAACTTGGAGTTATTAAGTTAAATAAGAAAGACTTTATTGGAAAAAGAAAAGAAGAAAAATAATCAAAACTTATCATTTATTAACTTTATGAAGAGGAAGAATAAATCAGATATATGGAGAAATTTGCTTCCTTTTATAGATTTCTATTTCCAAGAAAAAAGTATGATATTTCACAGTTTTTAATAAAAAAACATAACACTACATATATTATAACTAGTTGAGTTAATTTAATTAATTAGGTAGCAGCCACAACTATCTATGATTAGATTGTTGGTAACTTAATAATCTGACAAATCATGAAGATGTTCTAAATTTTCTGCTTTTTACCCCTGAGAAAAAAAAAGAAACAAAGTGACAGAAAATTAAGGCTGATAAATGCAAAAATGTTTAGGTCATATTCAAATTAATAATTATTCCTATCTAAGGAATGAATACTTCGGAATATGTTACAAAAAGAAAAGTTGGGGCCTAGCCATTTAAAATTTAATACTGGATCATTTCAGCAAAACCGTTTGTTCCTGGATATCTGTTAATATGTAGTGGTGCTTCCTAAACGGCGATACTAATATCCCGTTTGTTGTTAATTTTCTGTCTAACATGAACTGGAGCCCAGATTTTTTAGTATAACGATTCATATAAACTAATTTGCATACTGGCACATTCAGACCTCGTGACTAAAAAATATTCAAAAGGTCATAATGGCTTAATCAGTAATAACCTTCAGAATAGCATCAGTAATTAAATTAAGTCATTATTGATATTAAATTTTCTCATAAAGCTTTTAACGTAAGAGGGGTAGAATATAAATTGTATGGGGTATTTGTAAAATTTATGTAGTTTACAAAGGCAGAGACATCACATACTTATATAAAACTTGAATTCAAGAAAGAATGCAAGATGAAACACAAAAACATGAAACGATGAGTTTAATGATACTGCGCCGTATTACTTTATTGTCTCATCAAAAGTGCGGACAAATATGAAACAGTGAGATCCCCATTGTGAGACGCTCATTTATCAGCGTATGAGGCTCATCAGTTTGTATCACATTTGATTGTAAAACTCCTTATATTTCATACCTTTAAATAATCAATACAACCATTAAGCAGGTTAAAACAGTATTACTATTTAATTTCAAATATGTCTTCTGGTTCTATTTCTTCTCAAACTCAAATTTCATTGGCGGAATCCACAAAAACTTCAATTAGCTTGGCTCATCTTCAAAATCTTCAAATAGATAATCTAGAAAATAGTAATAAAGATACTGATAGTTGTGATCCTGATTCGATGATACAAATTGATAAAAAAAGAAAAAAGCTTGTTTGGAAACAAAAGGAAAGATTACAATTACAATTACAATTTAATGAAAAGCAAAATTATAACCATATTAATTTAAAAGGCTCAGCTATAAAAAATAACAAAAATAATAATGAAGATATTGATAAAACTACTAAAACTATCGTATTTTCACCATTACGTTTGAAGAATTTAACTTTAACAAATAGTCAAACAAAGAAAAGTGCAACGATTTCATTATCTGCTAAATGTTCATATAAATTTTTCCCGACTTTATCAGTTGCACATTCTAATTCCCCAGTTATAATTACTTCAAATCTAATCAATAATTTAAAACCTTTAAATCTAAATAATAGTAGCAGTAATGGTAACAATAATAATACTAACAAGATCATGTGTTATAAAAACGATTATTCAAATAACTATATTCATTCAGGTAAGCTACCATTCAAGTATGTCAGAAATGCAAAGCAACAAGTTGAAGGATATCCAAAATTACAAAAATTATATAAATTAAAAGAGCAGCAAGTTGAAAAGTATTCAACAAGACCATATGGATGTAGAATTGAAACGGAAAATATGTCAAAGGTATTAAATTCTTGGGTTTATGATCATAATTTACAGTTCGATGTTATTATGATTGGTGCATTAACTGAAAACCAACTAATTTATCCATTATTGACAAAGTTACCTATTGATAAATTATGTTCCAAACCTGGATTTTTATTTATTTGGGCATCAACAAAGAAAATTTCAGAATTGTCAACCTTAATTAATGATTCCAGAACTTGGTCAAAAAAATTTAGAAGATCAGAAGAACTAGTTTTCATTCCAGTTGATAAAAATTCAGTTTACTATCCAAAAGAATGGTCTATTCCGGAAGATCAAATTTTAGAGGAAGTACAATGGCACTGTTGGATGTGTATAACTGGTACTGTTCGCAGATCAACAGATAAAGATTTGATTCACTGTAATGTGAATACCGATTTATCATTAGAAAATTCTAATACTGGTAATTCAGCTGTGCCATCACAAATTTATAAAGTTGTTGAGAATTTTTCATCATCAACAAGAAGATTGCATATTATACCAACTTCAACAGGTTTGAAAAAACATGTTAAAATTAGACCTGGTTGGGTGATTGTTTCACCTGATGTTATTTTGGACAATTTCGATCCTGAAAGGTATAAAAAAGATATTGAATCAATTGGTTCAAAAATACCTTATAATGAAGAAATTGAACAGTTGAGACCTAAAACTCCTGTTTAATTATATATTCAAATATAAAACTTCAACCAATCTTATTAATAATTAGATTGTTAACTTTGCTTAGACGAATCTGAATACAAAAAAATGAAAAAGAAACACTAAATTTTAATTTTTTAAAGCATTTATAGCATGTATACAATTTTATACTACCTATATACAAATAAAACGGAATTTTTTGATAATATGTGTTTTTAAACTATACTAATATACAGACTATGTAAAAAAAATTATATAATATTGATATTTATATTGATATTGATATTGATATTTTGTGTATTTATTTTATTTAAACCTGAAAAAACTAACCCATGAAAATCCTTGATGAATTTTCTTGTTATTTTGTGTGAATATATAACCCATTTAATATACATTTGTTGTCACCTCTAATATACACCCTCACTGTGACATTTATTTAAATTTTTTTCTTTATTTTTTTTCTTTGATATTTTTTAGTTGAATGAATTTTAGACAGGATATCAGTTAACATATGAACCAGCAAAACGTCCTAATTCCAATTCATCAACTTTTCTTTCAACATCGTCATCTTCTTCATCTTCTTCAACGAAATCAACAATAGAATATTTAATTAAATCCCATTTATTCCAAAATGATAAGCAATCATTATACAAATCGGAATCAACAAGATCTTCAAGATAATATTTTGCCTTTGTAAAACGATCTTTTAATCCTTGTAAACGCAAATTTTCTGGAACTTCAGAAACACGTCTAGTAGCACTACAATTACCATTTGCAAAATTCATATTATTATTACCATTACCAATCATGCTGAAAGAACGCATCTTATTATTTGAATGGAAATCACTTTCATATTCAGTAACAGTAGTAGTTGCAGAAAATTCGGTCTTATAACCTTCATCATCTTCTGATGTATAAGTATTTGAATTTGGAGTTGCCGCAACATTTTGTTGAGTTTCTTCCCTTTGAGAACAATCTTCATAACCATAAGCTAAATCTTCATCGTAAGAAGTTGAGTCACAATAACGAGCCCAGGCTTCATCAATAGCACCAACTAAATATTCAAAACAACGTGATCTAGCAATAAAATCAGAACGTGGAATATTGCCTGTATGTTTCAAATTTTTATTAGTTATATTAAAAGAATGAAAGTTATCACCAACCGTTGGATTATTACCATTAAGTGGAATTGATTTAACAACATCAGAAATATTAACTGAATATCTTTTATTATTTAATAAGCCATGACCAGATACATAATTAACATTCAAAATATCATTTGTTGAGGAGCATCTTTTTTTATTATTAAATTGATCAACCAAAGTGTTATTACTACTAGAGCTACTGTTATTGTCATTAGCATCATCTTCTCCTTCATCATTAAATTCCCTATTATTACCAACATTATTTGTTTCAACCTGATCATTTTCATTGTCATCATCACCATCGTCATCACTGTATTGGGATACAGCTTTTGATAATTTTGAATCGATTGAATTAGCAAATCTTAGAGATTTAACTTTTAATTCATTTGATCTATCAAAATCATCAACATCAGAATTGTTATGGTAATCATCTTCATCTTCTTCATCTTCAGAAGAGGATGAAAATTCACAATAATTGTTTAATTTATTATCAGCAGATTTATATGAACATATTTTTTTAACAATTGAATTATTAATGTTGTTGTTATAGCCATTATTATTATTGTTGTTATTATTATTATTATCAGATTTAATGTTCTTTAAACATATTCTTTTATTCAAACCGGCTTTATTTTGGTGTGATGGTGCGAACCTTCTCTTAACAGACATTGACATTATGAATTAATTTTAATTTTTTATGACAAACTTTCTTGTTGTGGTAGCGAATTTGTGGAAAAAATTAAAAAAATTTTTTATTATATTTTTATATTGTTATTTATAGTGTAATAATTATATTAAGTACAGAACAAAACAACTAAGTAGTCCTCACCTTTTTTTTATTATGTATATAATTATAGTAGTGTATTAAGTGTGCAAAACTATGTGGGAATAACTGCAAAAAATTTGAGCTTTATTTAACTTAGATAGAAGTGATAAAAACAAAGTTTTTTTTTGAATCAACAACTAGTTAGAATATACTTTTAAAGATAGATGTATTTAATATCTTATCTTGAAGTATTTGCTCTTGCTAAACTTGTAAAACAAAAGTAAAACAAAGAATAAATAAGCAACAAAAACTTCCTTTCAGTGGCAAATTAAATAAAGAGAAAAGAAAATAACTATATACAATTACCCCAACAGAAAAGAAAGGAAAAAAAAAAGAGAAAAAAATTTTGAGAAAAGGCCACCTAATCCCCTTTTACTTCATTTTACACTATAAAAATTCAAATTATTATGATTATTATGTAAATTGTATTCGCGAAATTACATCATTAATTAATCACAAGGTCGCGCATGCTGGTATTTACTGCGATTGCCATACATTTATATATAGGAGGCTCCAATTATCCCTATGTAAACATCAGACCACAATTTTTAATCCAATTGATAGAACTAGTGTACGGATGTGATAAAAATCTAAAAATCTTCACGTGATGTGTTGTGTTGTAATGTGGCGGTGGTTATATATTCATTTCGTGGCGCGGTATCGGGAATAATCAAAATAAAAAGCGGAGCTTCAAATTTGAAAGTTAACAGTTCCTATTTTATTCTCTCTCAGTTTTGATACATTGAATTATCTTTAATAAAGTCTTTTATTGATGGTATAACTTTTGCCTCCCAATCATTCGAAGTGTTATTTGCAATTTCTTTCCTAATACCAGAAGAACTTATATTCCATTCTTTTTGACTTTCACCATATAGTAATTTTCCTTTCCAATTATCCGGTAATGTGGCGTCATTTAATTGGTTTTTAGAAATTATATCATTTAAATATTCTTTTTGTTTTGTGATATCCATTTTACTTGATTTATCATCCCTTAATAATACAACAATTTTAGAATTCTGAAAAAATGGATTCAGTGAATCAATAATAGATTTATTAATATAATATTTTGGATCAAAAAATCTAATTATTGTATCAAAGCCTAATAAAAAATAATTATTTATATTATTAGTAGTGTTAATATTATATTTTTTTGTTTCACTATGAACCCAATCTGTAATCAAATCACTTTTATCGACAAACAGACTAGCATTAGTTAATGCAACTCCACAATCTATACCATTAATTTCTTTGATATAATTTGCTAATAAAATCATCATTTGTAATCTTTTAGAATATTCATTTGGACTGACATCTTTTTTCTCAGCATTTTTAACACTTAACAATAATAAAACTGAATAAATATTAATACATGATAAATTTAAATTATTTGAATTTGCATTATTTTTATTGATTATTGACTGACTTTTTTCAATCATTGATAAATGACCTAAATGTGGAGGATTAAATGACGAATCCAGGACAAGTAAATTTTGAGTTATTGGTGTAATTAATCCATAACTATTTGATTGATGTTGAATCTCTGTATTATAGACTAATTTAAATTTATCTTGATTCTTGAGAAAATTTTTAACAATATTTAAAGTATCTACCTTGTTCATTACGAAGTTTTATAATGAAAAAAATAAAATAGGTAATTTGGAGAAAAAATATAGAGTTTTTATAAAATCCAAGGAATAAAAGAAATAAACTAATGGGAAAAGAGAAAACAAAAAAAAAATGTGAAAGAAATACATAGAGAAAAAGATGGAGACAAAATATTTGTTTGGAACGTCATCCATAAAACCTAAACGGTTGATATTTTGTACTATTTTTTATCAATCAGCGTATCAAAATAAATATTTTTTTCTACTTTAAAATTTTGCACATACCATATATAAACTCTTGGAAACACATTTATATCTACACACAATGTTTTCTTTAATAAGAATTGATTAATATGTTAAGCTCTATATATTCAAAAATAAATATATCATAATATAAATTATAATATAAAAATAAATTATATTTACACATAAAAAAAAACAGTAATATAAATAAGTAAAAGCAAATGCTCAGATTGTTAATTAATATTAAAGTAATTATTTAGTAATTTTGAAAACTCTTGACCAATCACTTTCAACATCACCATATTGTAATTCTTGAATCCACAAAAGAACTTGTTTTGTTAATGCACCAGATTGTTCACCTGGTAATAAAGGAACATTAATATCTTTACCATTATAACCAATTTCTTTAATTGGTGAAACAACAGCTGCAGTACCAGAACCGAAAGCTTCAACTAATTCACCCTTTTCAGCTTTTTCAGCGATTTCATTAATTGAACAATATCTTTCACTAATAATCCATTCATCAGGGTTTAATCTTTCTCTAGCTAATGATAAAATTGAATCTCTAGTAATACCTTCTAAAATTGTACCATCTAATGGAGCTGTAACTAATTCATTCTTACCAGTTTTTGAATCTTTTAAAACGCAAAAGAAATTCATTGTACCAACTTCAGTAACATTTTTTTCAGGACCGAATAACCATAAATTTTGTTGATAACCTCTCTTTGCAGCTTCTAATTGTGGTTTAACACATGGAGCATAATTTGCACCTAATTTTTTATCACCAACACCACCTGGCCAAGCTCTTGTTGCATAATCAGTTGCTTCTAATCTAACAGCTTTAAAACCTGTTTTATAATAAGGACCAACAGGTGAACAAATTACAAATAATAAAGCTTCATCAGGTGTATGAACACCTAAACCTGCAGATGTACCAATTAAAGTTGGTCTAATATACATTGAATAACCTTTTTCACTTGGGATAAATCTATTATCTAATTTTAATAATTCACCAATACATTTAATAACTTCTTCAGAATCAAAAGTTGGTAAACAAATTCTATCAGCTGATTTATTCATTCTTTTCATATTCATATCAGGTCTAAACATTCTAATATCACCTTTATTATCTTTATAAGCTTTTAAACCTTCAAATAATTCAAAAGCATAATGGAAAACACATGATGATGGATCTAAAGCTAATGGACCATATGGAACAATTTCAGGTGCACCCCAACCATTTTTATCAGAATATGGAATTTTAAGCATATGATCAGTAAATGATTGACCAAATACTAATTTTTCATTTGCAATTCTTTCCTTTGGTGAAGTTGTTGTAACAATTGTTAATTTTGAAGCATCAATTTTATTTAATGTTGAAGACATTCTAAATGATGATCTTGTTGATTTTGAAATTGATTGTTTAATAAATGAAGAGAACATCTTAATTTATTTATATATTTAACAAAAGGGGAGAGGTGAAAATATTAATAATATAAAAAAAAAATACAAAATAGGATATATATATTATAAATAAAATATCTATATTAGTACTATTATTATAATAATATGTAAATATTAAATATAAAGTGAAAACTACTCCACAGTTGAAATCAACAAATAACAAATAACTAACAAATATTTATTTAATGCCAACAATCAGTCAATTAATTAGTCATGTCTTTCTAATAACCAACCACTCAAAATATGGAAAAAAACCTAATTGCTCGGCCAATTTATCTTACTGTTCATCTGTAAATTGTGTTGTGACTCTAACATTTGACATAAAAGTTTTCCATTTTCAATTTTTCACAGATTTTTCACAGATTTTTCACAGATTTTCCATTATTTTTTCATTATTTTTCCAGCATTTTTTCATTAATTTTTCTCACCTCCGATTTTAAACACTCCTGTGCCGGTGATTAGGCTTTTACGGAAAGAAACGGTGTTTATGTTTCAAGATTTAACCGAGATTTTTTAATCCACACAAAAAAAAAAGTGAAATGTGTCAGTCGATCGACGGTTACCGGCACAATAAACTTTCATTGATTGTCAAATACAAATATAAAGTTGTTGATCTTATTTATTCATTACATGCACTTTATTTATATAATAATAATTAGGATAAGAATTATCGGTTAAACATAAATTAAACTTTTCTTTTTGCACGACTTTTCTCAAATTTAGCATCAAGCCTTTTCAATACATTCTCTCTATTTTCATCCCTTTGTGGTATTTTTTGACCCATATCAGGGTAAAGACCTTGATCACCTTTAAAAACAGATTTGAAAAGTCCAATTTTTTCCCTTTCCGCTTGTGTAATTTCTTTACCTTGATCTTTTTTATCAATATTTTCTTTATTATCTTCTTTTTTAACTTTTTTATTTTTATTACGTTCAATTGCACTTGATTTTTCAAGTTTTTCAACTAAATCTTTTGTCTTTTCAAATATTTTATCTTGTAAAAATTCATCATTTAATTCTTTACGTGATTCATTATTAATTATTTTACATTCTTTAATATAATTACCACCTTTAATTGTAAATACATTTGGTGAATTAAGTGCAAATAAAAATGATTGCATACCTTGTTCACATGATTTTAAAAAAATCCAAAATATTGGATAAAAAATTAAATAAATAATTAAACCCCAAATACTACCATATGATAAAAATCTTCTCATACTAGGACTTCTAACTAATCCTGGATTAATTATATTAATTCTAACTCCACAAGGTTGTTTATCAGGTCTTTCAAATTTATCTAATTTCCTTTGAAATGATTTACAAAACATATTAAGTAATAATTTAGATGTACCGAAAACTTTCCATGGTTTATTACTTGGATAATTTCTATCTTCCCATAATAAATCATTTAATTCAATTTCACCTAAATTTTGACTTAAACAAGATGTTAATAAAACTCTAACATCTCTATCAGGTGGTTGAACTCTTAATGCAGGTTCTAATAATGTTAATAAATGATAATGACCCAAATAATTAATTGCCATTTGAATTTCAACTCCATCAATTGAATTAGTTCTTAATTTTTTAATTGGTAAACTTTCACCAGCTAAACATAAAACTCCATCTAATCTACGTGCAGGTGAATTATCTAACCATTTAGTTGCAAATTTTCTAATCGAATATAATGAAGATAAATCACAATCTTCAGCATAAATTAATTGATTGCCTGTTTCTTCCCTTAAATCTTCAATATAATCAGAAATCCATAATTTAGCACTACTATCACTATTTTCACCAATTTGTGATGTTAATAAAACTAATTGTGCTCCTCTCATTGCTAAATCTCGTACAAGTGCAGCTCCAATACCACTAGTACCTCCGGTCACTATATAAACTTTACCGTGTAATTTCCTCTCCCACGTATTAGCTGATCCATTGAAATATAATTTTAATAAAATTGCAATAATTAATGGTGGTGTATATTTTTTTATTTGTTCCCAATATGGAACTCTATCAGTTCCCTCTAGAAGAACTGTACCCAAGAATTCAATAGGCATGTTTATATGATGGTTTGTATGATATTATATTGATATTTTATAAAATATTATACAAGAAAAGTATAATATTTCTATACCAAAGAGCTGAGCATCAAACGCCAAACTAAATTATTTGGTGAAATGAAGAACGAACACCAAAATTTGATAATGAGCGTGGTGGAAAATAGAAATTATTAATAAGGAAATAAAATTTCAAAAAAAAAGCTCTCCGGCTAAAAATGAAAATTTCAACATGAAATTTTTTTTATTTTTTCATTTTTTTTAATTTTTTTTTTCTATCTTTTTTCTATTTTTTTTTTTGATTTTGATTTTAATTGTTTTATCAAAATTTTAACAACAGTTTTTGCTTACCACCACAGTTTTGCTCTATAGATAAACAAAAATGGATGAATTAATTTATTATAATGCTACAGGTAAACCAGAAGATAAAAAAAATTTGACTTCATTTGCATATTTATCATCATTACATACAACAAAAATTTATCATCAATATAGACAATCACCATCATCATCTAATGCATCCGTAAATTTATCTATTGGAAATGGATCACATTTATTGGTGGCCTTACCAGACAAACCAATACTTCATGTTTACTTATATGGTAAGGAATCTCCAGAACAAATCATACCATTACCTGAAATCTTAACGTCATTAACATGTTATAGAGATGATAATTTTGAAACTCCAACATTATTATTAGGTGGTTCAATTTCAGGTAGATTATATATTTGGTCATTGAATTCAGGTTTATTATTAAATGTTAAACAATCTAATTATCAACCTTTAACTCATATTGCTACACGTTCAGGATTTGTTGCAGTCGGTAGTAAAGATTCAAGAGTTGTAATTTATACAATTAATTCATTATTTCTAAATAAAGAGAGTAATAATTTTAATAATTCTAATGATAATAATGATAAACCATTTGCTATTATAACTGATCATACATTACCAATTACTTCATTAAATTTTACTAAAGGATTAAATAATGATATTAAACTTATAACATCATCATTAGATTCAACAGTTCGAATTTATTCATTAATTTCAAATAATTTGAAATCAAATATTGAATTATTAACAACTATTGTTTCAACAAATCCAGTTACTTCTTTAGCAATTGATCCTGCATTTCGTTCTATTTATATGGGTATGTCAAATGGTCAAATACGAATTGTTAATTTATTTAAAATTAATCCAAGAAGTAAAGTTATTGAAGCAGTTGGAGGATTAGGTAGAATAATTACATTAAAACCAGATGTTGATTATATGGAAACTATTAATTGTCATGAAGAACAATCAAAATCAAATAGTAATCCAAATGAGAATATAGCCATTACACAATTAAAGGTTTCATTTGATGGAACATTATTAGTTTCAGGTGATAATAAAGGTTCATTATTTGTAATTGATATTACAACAAAGCAAATACGTAAAAAATTAAAAGAATTAGTTGGATCAATTAGTAATATTGAATTATGGACAATTAATGTTGATGATGGAAAATTTAAAACTGTTAATGGTATAGATAAAAGTTTAATGAGAACAATACCGGTTTTGAAAAGATCAATTGTTGAATATTCAGATTTAGTTAATGAAAAATTAATAATGAAATTATCAAATGATAATAACAATAATAGTAATAACAACAGCAAAGATTTATCACCATTGAAAGATTTTAGTAAATGGCTTGATAATGTTCAAAGTGAAGAAAAAGTATTTGCTAATTTCTCTGGCATTGACTCTGAAACTTTGGGTAATAATAATGGTAGTGGATTTTCCATTAATATTGACAGAAATACTATTAAAGATTTAAAACAAGAGCTTAAAGATAAGGAAAATTCATATAACGAACTTAAGGCTAAATATGATGATTTACTTTCAGAATATACTTCAACAATCTCTAAATGATGTAATTACAACAAAAATACTATGTGTATACTTATTTAAAATGTTTGTATCTAACTTATTTCTAAATTTATCCAGGACGACTCACACAAAAGCCACATTTGACAACGATACGTAACAATCGGCCCAAATTTCCATTTTAGGAAATGAAAATTCCGCTATCCGCATAGAAAAAATTTTCTCCTTCTCCTTTAATGTGCTTTTCCGCAACTTTGAATGTTTTTACTTAGTAAAAGGATTTTTCATCCCATTATTACCTTACAGAACATCTATGAATATATAAAAAAAATTTATATATAAATTATAAATTATAATTGATATTTTCATCTTATATCATTAATTTTTTTTTATTTATATAGCTTTTTAATGTTGAAATTATTGAGCTAAAATCTAAAGAAATGGTAAAAGTTGAAGATGAAAATATAAAATCAATACTAAGTCATAGTGATGATGATTCAACAGAATTAACAAATTTCGATAACACATCAACCATTGAAGATGAACAATCGTTTCAAGGAAATATTGAAAAGGATGACAATATAAATGTTATAAAATCAGATTTAGAGAAACATCAAACAAATTATTCAATTCTATACACAGACCCAGAACAAAGACCACCACTTTTCAAAAATTGGTATCAAGAATATATTTGTGTGTTTTTATGTATTTTTGGACCTGCAGCTGCAACTATGGCATCAAGTTCTTATCAAACTTTATTAACTACAACAAGTAATTATTTTAACGTTTTAGGTGGTGAATTAACATGGTCAGTTTCAAGTGTTACGTTAGCAAATGGTGCTTGCTTACTTTTAATGGGTGGTATAGCTGATGCTTTTGGTAGAAAAAATGCAATGATCATAGGATTTACAATGTATGCAGTTTTTGCTTTAATTGGTGGTTTTATGCATAATTATGTTGTTCTATGTATATTTAGAGGATTACAAGGTGCTGCAGTTGCTTGCTCAACACCTGCAGCAGCTGGATTTTTAGGTTCGACTTATAAAGATTCAAAACGTAAAAATATGGTTATGAGTTGTTTTGGAATTGGAGCACCAGTTGGTGGTGCTGCTGGTTATTTTATTGCTGGTGTATGTGTTGTTGCAATAGATTGGAGAGCAGTTCAATTCTTTTTAGCTATTTTGTTTGGTCTTTTAGCAATAATGGTCTTTGTATTTATGCCAAATGATAACAAAATTAATTGGACGCATTGTGGTAAAGTTTTTAGATCATTAGATTATGGTGGTGCAATTTTATCACTATCCTCTTTTACATTAATTTGTTTCTCATTAACAGAATCGGATCAGGCTACAAAAAGATGGAGAACTCCCTATATTATTGCATTATTGGTTGTTGGTTGTGCACTAATTCCGATATTCGTAATTTATGAACTGAAAGTACCATCTCAACCTCTAATGCCAATGGATTTATTTAAAAGTAAAAATTTTTGCTTATGTATGATTATTGCTAGTTTATCATGGATGACATTTTATTTATTAAACTATAATGCAATTATATTCTTCGAAGATATTAGAAAATATCATATAATGATTGTTGCATGTTGTTTCTTAACTCAACCAGTTGCTGGTACTTTAGTTAATTTATTTGCTGGTTTAACAATGCATAAAATTCCTGGTAATATATTAATCAGTATTGGTACATTAGGATTTACAGGATCTGCAATTATTTGGTCGACAATGTCTTATACTAGGGAATATTTTGAAGGCCCATTTTGGGCATTTATTTTAGCTGTTATTGGAGCAGATTTAATTTATAATGTTTCAAATAGAGTAACATTATCATCATTAGAGAAAAAATTGCAAAGTAGAGGTGCTGGTACATTTAATACAATTACTCAGTTAAGTTCATCGGTTACATTAGGTTTTAATAGTACAATTATAATGTCAAAATATCCAAATTATGGTACTCCTTATCAAAACAGTGATTTACATGCACTTTTTAAAGCAACAAAATACTCTTATTACTTTGCAATTGCCATGTCAGGGACTACATTTTTATTAAGTTTTTTCTTAAAAGTTGGTGTAATTGGTAAATCAAACGATAAAAAATAATAATTAGTTATATTTTTATATGTAACTTAAATATTTGTATACTTTTTGAATATATTATTAGCTTTCTTTCCTCTCATATTAATATACGGAGATATTTATATATAAGGATTAATAAGTAATCTATTATTTTTTCAACGATAATTTTATTCTTTTCCTATCACCTCTCGTTGGAGATAATGCTCTGTTAAAACCACCCTCTCTATTCATATATTGTCTATATTCAGTTTTCTGTTTAAAGTTAATTCCGTAGCAATCTGTACCTTTAACATGTTTATATTTTGTACTTTGAAAATCATCAAATCCCATAATTCTCAATATTTCTGAATCTAAATTTATAGATTTCTCTTTTTCAAAATCATCTCGAGATCTTTTCTTATTATTGGTAATATTATCTGATGGCATAGTAGATGTCGCTGTTACAACTTCATTAATTACTTTTATTTCAATATCTTCCTCAATCTTATCCACTGAATTAAGTTCTAAGTTTTTTCGTATTTTACTTTGATTTTCTTGTTTGTTATTAATAATTTCTTCATTATTTTCATTATTCAATTCTTCTTTACCTAATTCATTGTTTGTTGTTTGATTATTTTCTATTCGTACAGTATTTAATTTACCTCCGCTACCTCTACCTCTGCCTCTACTTCGTCCTCTTCCTCTTCCTCTATCTGTTAAAGATGTTCTTTGGCCTAAGTTCAATGCAACTCTTCTTGCCATTTCTATATATTTTATCGAATATGAGTATTTGTATACAGATATCAATATACGTCTATATGTATATGAATATTAAAGGTAATAATTATTCAAGAAGTTCGATCAAGTATTATCAATAACAGAATTGTATGAAGTCATGAAATATAAGGCGCTGCAATTTTTTTTTAATATTTTTTTTTATTTATGTGAAATTTTTTTTTCAGTTTTATCAAAATCTTTCTATCTTTTTTAAAAAAATAATTGTTAAAAATTTTAGTGGAAATTAAGAATATAGCATTGAAGATGGAAGAACAAGCACCAAATACGAAATTAAGTAAGAAGCAGCTTAAGGCTCTTCGATTTAAGGCGAAAACTTCAGCAAATGCCGCTGAAGAATTAAAGATTGTTGAAGAAAATAAGGAAAAAGAAATTGAAAAAGAGAAAAAGAGAAAGATTGAAGAAGAAGAAGCAATTAAAAAGGCTGAAGAAGCAAAATTGAATGAACCACCAAAGAAGAAAAGAAAGACTAGAAGAGGTAAAAAACATAGAGGTGATAAAGAGAAAAATGAAGGACCTAGATTTATATTATTTGTTGGTAATTTACCATATAAAATAACAGAAGAAGATATTGAAAAACATTTTAAAAATTGTAAGCCATCATCTATTAGATTAAGAACAGATAAAGGGTGTGCATTTATTGAATATAAAAATGAAGATCCAAAAGAAAGTAAAAGACAAATGGATATTGCATTACGTTTACATAAAAGTTTATTAGATGGAAGGAAGATTAATGTTGAATTAACTGCTGGTGGGGGTGGTAATTCACAAGATAGAAAAGAAAAGATTAAAGTTAAGAATGAAAAATTAGAGGAAGAACGTTTAAAGAGAACATTAGCTGAAAAAGATAAAAAATTAAAAGCTGATGCAGAAAAGAAAAAAGGTGAAGGTGAAGATAGTAATAGTACTGTAGTACCTGAGAATGGTGTGCATCCGGATAGAGCAAAGATGTTAGGATTAGAGTAAATTAACGTATAATTTTTGTAATTTTTGTATCAATTGAATTAAAAACGATTTTATAAAAAAAAATAAAAGAAGAAAGATACTTTATTATTGTAAATATAAATTATACAAAAAAAGGATAAAGCATAATAATATAAACTAGAAATACCAAGACATTTTGATGAAGTGAAGGATAATTAATTTAATAATGAGAAATTAAAAAGGGAGATAACAATTGGATAAATAAATGAGTGAATGAATTGTCAAAATGAAATAAAAAAAGAGAAAAATATTAAAAGAAAATTTGATAAAAATATAAGTTAAATCGGATTATACTTAACATGAGAATGAAATATTATATGTATTACATACACAAATAGTAGCACAAGTGATTAAATTGAACAATTTTTTTTTAGTGTTAATATGCCAAGAATGAATTATTTGTTGAATATTTTTAACTTTTTTTCTCTAATATATTTATTTTCCTCTTCTTGGAATTGTTTAATCACCGTCTAAATTTACACAATTGATTAATTAATTATTAAACAAGCATATCGTTTTAAAAAAAAGGTAAGAAAGAGGTTTAGTAGAATAAATAGTAAATAATAATTAAAGGATAACACATTTTTTTGCTTTCTTAACTTTCTTTGCTGGAATATGAGTCTTTGGAGCTTGTTGAATTGGTTTCTTTTGTTGAATTTTTGCAGTTGAAACTCTTTGAGCGCCAGTACCAGTTGTAGAAGTTGAAGTATTATTAGTTGGTTTTGAAGCTGGAGTTGGTTGAGGTTCTGGTTCTTCTTGTTCTTCTGGTGAAATAACTGCTTTAATTGCACAATCGAATACTTCCCTAACACCTTTTTGAGATGCAGCTGAACATTCTAAATAACCGACAAGACCTAAAGATTTTGCTAATTGTTTTGCATCATTTTCAGTAACTGGTTTTAAACCTTGTTCATCTAATTCATCCATTGCATGAGGATCATCTCTTAAATCAGATTTTGTACCAACTAATAAAATTTTAGTATCTTTTGGAGTATGATGTCTAATTTCTGGCATCCATTTATTTTTAACATTTTGAAATGATGATGGTTCAACAACTGAAAAACAAATTAAAAAAATATCAGTTTGAGTATAAGATAAAGGTCTTAATCTATCATATTCTTCTTGACCAGCTGTATCCCAAAGGTTAATAGTAACTTTTTCATCACCTACCATAACATTTGCAGAATAATTATCAAAAACTGTTGGGACATAATCTTCTGGGAATTGATTAGTTGTATAAGAGATTAAAAGGGAGGTTTTACCAACTGCACCATCACCAACAACGACACATTTAATAGATTTCATATTTATTTATTATTATTATATTATTATATTATTATTATTATTATATTACTATTATATAATGAGAAAATTTTCTTAAATTTAAATTAACAACAATGGAAATGAAAAGATAATGAAAAACAACTAATAGTTAACGAATAAAAGTAGTAATCAAACCAGATAAAAAAAACGGTTTAATGACAAGACAAAAATGAGAGAAAATGATGTTAATCAAATCATAATGGAAATGAAAAAAAATATAAAATATAATATAAAATATAATATAAAATATAATATAAAATGTAAAATGTAAAATGTTCATGCAACCCTGCAACTCCAATCTCGCCAGTAATTCAACCGTTCATTAGTGGCACCATATTTAAATTACTTTAAATAAATAAATTATTATTTAATTTTTTAATTATTATTTGTTTGTTTATTTAAATTCTATTTTTCACTTAGTCGTTGCTTACGTAAGACTGCGGCCGTTTTTCTTTTTTATATTTTATATTTTATATTTTATATTTTATATTTTATATTTTATATATAGTTAATAATAATCAAGGCTGTGTTAACTCATAGAGACATATTATTTGCTATATATATATATTATGTATATTATATATATTATATACACACCCCTTTAGTCAAGTTGATAAATAATCTAGCTTTCAAAATATATCACATTCTCAGAGTATTCTGCATGGTAATAAAATATTCAAACAAGACTATGACAAAATTGGAAATGAACAGGTAGTGCTTTTAGACAAAACTTTCGGACATTTGCAAAATTTACTATATATAAATTTAATCTATATATGTAAATTAAATGTCGTTATTAAGGAAATGTCAATTATTTTAGTAGCATTCAAAAAACCTTATTTTATCAATTATTGCATGTCGTTAAAATTCAATGGCATTGATTTTAGTTAAAAGTTGTTTCTTGAAATTCATCAAGTATAGCAAATTTTTTTTTGTCAAGATTCTGCTTAAAATTAATGAATTCCTTTGAAATAAACGTACTAAATGTAAGCACCCTCTAATAAATCAGACAGATCCAGAATGTGATTATAGTGGAACTCAAAATATGTAGCATCCAAATAGTAAGGAACCAAACGATCTGCTCAAAATCAGGCACCGCCACAGACGCTAAGTGCCTCGGTTCTCGGCTCTAAGTTTAGCTAAGTTTAGCTAAGTTTGACTGAGTTCTCGGTCACCGCCCCACAATATATAACGATTTTCTATCAGGAACTTTTCAAGTTGCGCACGTTAAGCAGCGCGGCCTTAGTCGGCATTCACGTGATCAACGGCTAAACGTCGTTAGCTTAATTTTTTTCGGTAGTGGGATGAAATACTTTTCTTTCTTTCTGTTTTTTTCTCTTTTTTTGCTAGCATGAATTTTTCAGTTTTTTTATTTAATTCAGTTTCTTTAGTACTTACTATTTTGAAATTTCCACTATTAAGTTATTTATTCAAACATCGGTATCATCTCTTTTAATATGGTGAAAATTAGATCAAGTTATCCAACACCGGAAAATACAGAACTTTTCCAAACTTATAATAGAACATCACCACAATTATATTCTTCGATTTTAACAACAGATAAATATTTAGTTAGATTTGCTTCAAATATTTGGAATGTTCAATTTCCAAATTGTACATTTCATCCACCAACAAATTCTATTCATTTACCAATTCAATTTGACAATGATTCAAATACTTGTTCATTTAATTTAGATTTACCATATCAAAAGATAATTTCAAATTCCTTATCATTTAATAATCAATATTTAAATCCATTAACAAATTCAATTACATTAGAATCATTATGTGAAATTTATTTTTTAGCAGAAAATATCATAATTAAATTAATACCTGAATCATCTAATTTTAATCAATTAAATAATCAAATTTCATTTGATGGATTAATATTTTCAATTCCTTATACTGATATTAAAATTCATAAAATTAAAGATAATTTAACTAAATTATATTTATTATTAAAATCAAATGATAATACAATTCAAGAATTAATTCTTTATCCTTTACAAAGATTCCCACCACAACCTTTAACTTCAGGTATTTTCCAACAATTTTCAAATTTAACACCTTTACAATCTTTACAAATAGCGGATAATGCTATCCTTGAAGGTATGGAACTTTCAAATCAATTGATTCAATATTCAAATAATTTATATAACAATCAAAATGAAAATAATAATAATAATAACTTATCAAATTCAAAAATATTATTATCACAAAATGGTTATGGAGATGATGATAATTATGATGATTTTAAAATAGATGAAAATTTAAATGATAGTTCAGATTCACAGAGTATGCATGTTGAAATGATTGGAGGTTTTAATTCAACTGGTGTTAAAAGATCAAGACGTGATTCAGATGATATAATGATAATTAATAATAATGATAATAATAATAGAATAAAAAATATAGCTTCATTGAAAAATAAAAGAATGTATTCACCAGGGATATAAAAAGATAAAAATTACATAAAAAATAATATAAATTAAAATAGTATAAATTTAAATTTTATTCATGTCATATTTCTGTATCGATAAAAACGCATTCAAATTCATTGGTAAATCCATTAAAATTAGTAGCTGCTGCATTAGTATATGCACCTGCATTCTCAAATCCAATCCAATCACCACATTTAATATCATGAGTTAAATTCCATTTAGATTTAATACAATCTAATCCATCACAAGTTGGTCCCCAAATTGAATATTGATTATGATCATTATTAATATTTGGTTTAGTATTATAAACATATTTACCAAATGATGTTAAAACTTTTGGTTCAACATCTTGATGATCAAATAAAATACAATTTAAATTACCATATAATCCATCATTTAAATAAATTCTTGTTTTATTACTATTTAATTCTTTACGAATACCAATAACATTTGTTGCTAATGTAAAACATGAAGAACTTAAAAATCTACCTAATTCAGAAATAATTTGAATTTCATTATTTAATAATTCATTATTATAATATTTTAAAATTTCATTATTTAAAATTTTTGCTGGTTTAATAAAATTTTCTTTACTAAAACCACCACCAATATCTAAAATATTACATTTATTAAATTGATTTTTATTAATATAATTCCAAAGTTCTTTTGAATCTTTAATTGCTTTTGAAATTGTATTTGGATCTTTAAAATCAGAACCACAATGAAATGCAATTCCACTAATATTAATACCTAATTGAATACATTTATTAACAATTTCAAATGAATAATTAATATCAGAACCAAATTTAATACTTAAAGGACATGTTGCACTTGAATCATCTGTTGTAATTCTAATTAATACATTCATTTTATCATAATTTGTAAATTTATGAATTTTTTCAATTTCTTCAATTGAATCAACAGTTGTTAAATTAATATTTAAAGAATTTGCAAATTTTAAATGAGTTATTGGTTTAATAGGATTTGCATAAATTAAATTATTTGGATTAAATTTTAAATTTAATTCATTATATGCATTTAAAACTAATTTAATTTCATTCTTTGATGCACAATCAAATCCAATATTACCAAATTTAATTAAATATTTAATTAATTCAAAATTTGGATTACATTTAACTGCATAAAATGGTTTAATTAATGGTAATTCAGAATTCCAAAGTTTTAATTGACGTTTAATTTCTCCAATATCACAAATATAAAATGGTGTACATTCATCAGACTCTGTATTAATTTCAATCATTTTATTATAAAGTGCACTCTCGATATTAGATTTTTTGATAAGATTATTATTATCATTATCATTAAAATCATTTAAAATTGATTCATTTGAATCACTTGGAGTTATTGGATAAATTGGTGTAAAATTTGTCATTCTATTGATTATAGATGATTGTAAAGGTGATGACATTTTAATTCTAGTTGCAAGTGATTTAAACATCCAAAAAAACTAGTTATTGACAATAATATTACTCGTTATGTATAGCTATCTATACCTATGTATAATTAAATTGTATTAAAAAGTACTATTCTTTTCTATTTAATTTTACATTTTGTTAAGTTATAAAAAAGAGAAAAGAAAAACTCATTTCTCCCCATAATAATTAAACTGCCCTCCTATTTCACTTTTCATAATGCTTTCCTTTTCTTTCTTTTGTTACTAAACCTTTTTTTTTTCGTACTGTATTTTTAGAAATTTAAACACCGCCCTATCCGACACCATTGTTACCCGATCAGGCAATGTTTCCGACAAAGGAGGGTTTTTGCATAAGCTTCTACAAACAAATATTTAATCAGCATGTACAACAAAAACAAAAATTCCAATCAAGAAACCTTTCACTCTAGTTGTTGATCATTATTTTCGTCTAAATACTAGAAATAGTAATTTATTGAAGTTGTAGTTAACAAACACTAAGCCAATTCATGTAATGTTTCAAATAAAGGTAAAAAGCGTTTTGAGGTTTGGCCATTTATGGAATTTGGTGTGAAGAGGGTTTCGCATCGCGGAAAAGAAATTTGTCATTACCGAAAGCAGTAATCTTAGTTATGAATATATTTATGCGTTATATAATATATAATGAATAATTAATGAGATAGATAATATGTTATATTAAAAATATGTAAATAAATGATTCGCCATAAAATCGTACAGTACAAATAAATTAATAAGAAAATACACAAAATAAAATAGAAAAAGAAGAATTAAAATAAAAATAATAAGAAACCTAAAATGCTTAATCGAATATATAAATAATTATTGAGAAAAGAAGAATATGAATTAAAAATTTATTGAATGCTTAATTGTAATATTGTGTTATTGTAAATGAATTTATGATCAACGTAAAACTTCCATTGCACTATCACAATCAAGACATCTATAACTCATTTTCTTTCCAATTATATTACCCTTTGAATCATAAATATCTAATAAAACTTCACCTCTTTTAACCATTAATGCCCATTCACTTTTAGATGGAATTTTTAAACATGATGGATTGTAACATCTAGCTTTAGTTTTTCTATATCTTAAACCACATGAATTACATAATTGACCTTCTTCAGGAGACCAAGATGGTCTCCAACATGGTGATGATGATGAAAAGCATGACATACATTTCTTTGTACGGCTTGAATGATGATGATTAGGATGATTATGATTGATTGGTTTGCTTAATGGTGTTGTGAATTCAGTCGTTGAAATTTTGGAATTTATCGAATCAAGGGATAAAATAGTTGATTTAGAAAAATCAAGAATTTTATTATTATGATTATGATGATGATGATGATAATTATTAGGATTTTGACTATTATTTTCTAATGTTGGCTGAAATAATAAAGTATTTGTATTAGAAATATAATTTTGGGATTTTTGAACTGATGGACTACTCTTTGGAGTAGTTTCAACAGACGCTGGTACTTCAGCAGTCTTTACACTATCAGTTGTTGAAGTTCTTGATGCTAAAGATGATGATCTTGTTCTTACTTCATAACCTGTAGTCAAAACATTTGACACGTTATTTGAATTTAAATTTTTAATTGATGAATTCGAACAAGATGATTTTCTACTTGATGATCTAGATGATTTTCTAGATGAATTTGTAGAACTTTTATTTGATGATGAATTCGAACTTTTATTTTTACCCTTAATTGAAGTTTTTGTAATTTTGAAAACAGAATTTCTTCTAGTTTTATCAACTTTTAGATTTTGCGCCTTAAATTGAGTTTGAAATTGCTTTATATTATTTTTCTTTAAATCTTCATTATCTGATAAATCTTTAATTTGATTGCTTAAATCATCATATGCATTAGCACCTTGAGTTTTTGCATGTCTAAATTTAATTGGTGATTGAAGTTGAGGAATTTTAATAGTAGTTAATAATGATGGTTGTTCTTGAACTTGAATTGGAGATTGAGGAATTTGTTGAACTAATGATGTTGATAATGAATAAGAAGTTAGTTGAGGAGGATTATATTGCTGTGTATTTGAATTGTAATTATTAATTGAATAACAACTTAAATTATTTTTATTTAAAGTTTGACAATTTGAAAAATTACATTGAGATTCCTCATTTACTTTTAAAATATTCTTTTTAATTTCTCTACCATTATAAAATAATTTAGAACTTCTTTCAAATGTAAAACCAGGTAAATCTGGATTTTGATATTGATTAATTTCAAGGGTTGATAAACCACTTGGATGGATTGTCGATTTATCAAATGGTGTATATTTTAAGATTTCTCCAATTGGTGGTAATTGAATATTTGATGATAATTTCGATGGATAATTTGCAGTTTTTTTAGAATTATTATTGTTATTATTTCTTAAATTTAATAACAGTTCTGCTTCTTTTTCAATTTCTTCTTTACGTTTATCAAAATTATTATTAATAAAAGGATAATTTAATTGACTAAATGCAATTTGTGACATTTTAGAAGCAGATGGAAAAATCTTTTCATTTGATAATTGAGGTAAATTATTTGGACTTTCTTTTAAAGTTTTATTTGCTTCTTGATTAAATTTTGTTGCTAATATATTATATTCTTTTAATGATTTATTATATTCATGTCTAACTTTTTCATTACATGCTTCTCTCCAAGTTTTTAATCTTAAATTACCTTCACTTCTACCAATTGCACTACCTCCAATATTGAATGGATAACAAGTATCAGGATATATATAAGCATATTCATTACCATTACTTTTTCTTGATGGTAAAATTGTTGGTGATGAAAGTGTTGTTGATTTTTGCTTTGGAGAAGCATTAACAGATTGTGGTGGTGTAACATTTTCATTAATTAAAAATTTTGAATTTGAATTATTTGAAGATAAATTTAATGATAAATAAGAATTTGGACTTGTTGGTGAAAATAAATTTTTTGAATTACCAACTGTTACATTAAAATCTTTTTTAAATGATGGAGTTTTCGGAGTTTCATAAATTTCATTATTGTTTGTTGGTGATGAAGGTACAGTTTTTGGCCTTTTAATTGATTTTGGAGGTGTAATTAAATTATTTGTATTTGTATTATTGTTATAATTTTTTAAATTATTATTAGTTGGAGTAACTAATAAATCATCATCGAATTTTCTTTTTCTACCATTATAAGGTGATAAATTGTTTGTTGCTGGTGGTGAATAGGTTCTTGGCATATTTAAATGATCGATGTTTAAATTTCTAGTTAAATAATGATTATCAGAATGTGATCTTCCGTGAACTAAAAATGGATTGGATTGTAATTTCAATGTTGACATAAGGAGTTAACTAAATTAAAGTAAATAAATTGAATAAAATTAAATGAATGGAATTTTTTTAAAAGAAAAATCAAAAATCTATTTTATATATAGATGATCTATATCACACAGAATAAATGACAAATATATGCAAATAAATATTGAAATAATATAAACTGTAAATTAAATGAGTGAATAGCTAAAAGTATAATAAAATAATAGAGAATAAACTAAACAAGTAAGGAATTACTATACAGAATATAATAGATTGTTTTATTTCGATGGTTCTTCTTCTCTTTGTTTGGGAGAGATTTTTTTTTTATTTTATTATTGAATTAATTTTCAGAACACTCTTATTAGGAAAATAAAGGAATGAATGAATAACTTTCAAGTATATCTATTGTCTTGTAATTATCTTAATAATATAAAAAGATGGATTGATTTTATAAATGATTGATAAAAAAAAGGAGAAAGATAAAAAGAAGATATAAAACAGAACAAAAAGGCAAAGAGATACTAAACAGAAATCAAATGAAGGAAAGAAAAATAAAAGGAAAAAGATTCAAGAATTGTATTTTTAGAAAATAAGTGGAATCGATTAAATGATATAGTACATGATCTATTTAGATCTATAAAATGAAAAATAGAGAAAGTTTAGGTGGCTGGAAGATCACAAGGTGAAAGAATAACAGAAAAGAAATCTAACAATAGAATCAATCATTTTTACAGAAAAGAACTGAAAACATCTTCATTTGCTTTCCTAATTCGGCTTTAATGGCATACATGGTTCAAAATATTTTGCCACGGCTGCCGGGCAACATTGTTTATCCTTATATCACTTGATGATTACTTGTTTAATCTATTAATTATCCATTTCATCCTTTAATTTCACTATTTAAGTTGTTTGCATTTATTATTAAATATTTATTTTTGGTATTTAGGTGATTTATATGATATTCCAATTTGAAATGCAGAGTTTGAAAGTAAAATAAGCCCGGGTAAAAGATAACGAGGGGGGCGGGCGTAAACTAAAATTTTTTACTGGGGAAAAAAAAATTTGAGTAACCATGTCAACTTTTGGGGCTGGAAAGTTGCCTATTCGGGCGATGGTAGTAAACAAACAACATTTCAATATATTTACTCTTTATGGAAATTCATAAACAGATGACTGGTTTTTCAGATTGTGGGTTTGTGTATATATGTTATAAATTTAGAAATTACATCATTGAACTGTACTGGTTATTAATTATAGCAATTATATCTTCTGGTATGTGATAACAATTCTATTAATTAATATAATTTAAATAAGTGGTAAAGTATTATAGGAAAGTGGTAGGATAAGATATTATTTAACACCTCTCTACTTCTCAAATATATTAAATTATAATACGTAATAAGTAATTTTTGAAAATGTTTCGTTCTACAGTGGCTAAATTACCTGCGGAATAATCAAGTAGTATTCAGAGAATTACTCAAGAGTAAATTTAATTAACATAAAAAACGTCGAATTTATTATAATAATATATACCTATATATATATATATAACTTACTAATATAAAATTAAGTTAAGTGACTTATAAAAAGAAATATCAGATTAAGAGTCAAAAAAAAACTTTTTAATTAAATATTCATCTAAATCAAAAATATTTTAGTTCAGCTCATTCTGATATCTAGACTGTACCATTTGTAGTAAAATAACAAACCTATAATCATCATTTGGAATTAGAAACCAAAAAAAAGCTTGCAGTAAACAATTTATATCAAAAAATAATGATCTTTAAAACCTTATATGAGAAAATTTGTATTTAGAGAAATGAATTTAATTAAGAAGCAATTTTGATTCTTAATCTGTTATTTCATTCAATAACACACTCATCTAATAAAAACCTTAATATATGAAAGTTACCATAATTTATCGATGTTAATTAGTATGTTAAAAAATAGATAAAAAGAGAAAGAAAAAGAGAAAGAAAAAGAGAAAGAAAAAGAGAAAGAAAAAGAGAAAGAAAAAGAGAGAAATACAAAAAAACAAAACATTAATCGCTAATTTGTAGAGCTGCAAGCAAATGGTTCATGAACATGAGATTTGTTCAAGAACAGCCAAATGAACATTTCGCGCTATACCATACTAACTAGTATGGTATTGGTTCAAGAGCACAATTTTATCATCCCAATTAGGCAATTTATGCGAAAAAGTAATAATTAATAAGAAATATATATGAATAAAAATTTCAATTTATTGTCGCATCGATTCTGGAAGAAACAAGATTCTTAATAATTCAGTATATTATGTTAGGTGTACGGATGTTTTACTTACGTAATTACACTTTCTTTAAAAAAAATTTTAGAAATTATTTAACTTTTCTTTAATTTTAAAAATTATTTTGATCTAAACTTTTCATTAAAGTAATTACTTTTATAGTTTTCTTACTTTATATAGGAGCTAAAATGTTATTTTATTGTAAAAAATCTGTTATTATCAGTATTTAATTAAAAATTCCATTAATTATTTAAATAATTTGCTAAAATATCACGTGATATAATTGTAACTTAACAATCCCCAAAAATTTAATCTCAAGAAATCCGAGATAGTTTAGTGGCTAGAATTTCCGCTTGTCACGCGGGAGACCGGGGTTCAATTCCCCGTCTCGGAGTAAGTTATTTTTGAAAATTTTGATGATGACTACCAATGGAATAGTGTGAACAATCTCCTAGTTTCGACTTTGAGGAGAAACCAGTTGCCTTCCTTCTGATACAAAACTTTTCCTTAATTTACTTTTTTGAATAGAAAAACAACAATTAGTTTAACAAATATATTACAGTTAATCTATACAAAACAATCTAGTTTATGTAAAAAAATTTTTATAAGCTTCAATATCTGTCAATGTATTAAGCTCAATTGGCCAATATTTTTCACCAATAATCTTATTCCAATCTTCTTGTGGTTTTTGTTCTATAATACATAATCTCATAGCAGCCTCTCTCTGTCTTTTACTTCTAGTTAATTTACCACTCACAGACTCTCTAATACCTCCAGATTTTTTTGAATATATTAAAGCATTTTTTAATAAATTTTTACAATTATTTCGAAGAATTTCACGATTTTTAATTGCTTCATCAATTTCTAACATTGACCTCTCTAATTCTATATCTCCACGTTCAATAAATACAGAACACAATAAACCGATTTTATTACTTAATACATCATTTTCTGAATCTTGCTTTTTGATTAATTGGTCAATCTCCGAACGTAATTTGTTAGTAATATCTTTATATTTTGTATTTAAATTTGTAAGTATATTCCATTTATTTAACTGCGGAATTTCCATTCCAACAGTTTCAAATTTATCAATATATGATCTAATAGATGATGCCTCAATCAATTGTTTTTCTAGAATATCATTCAATTCAATCTCAGACATCCATTTATTGATAAATAATTCATAATCTAATTCTCTTGAAGCACGTTCCTTTAATTTTGAAATTTTTAATGTGATTATTATATCGTTGGATAATTTTTCTTGAAAAAGTTTAAGAACAATAGAATCAATCTTTTCGATGAAATCTTTTGTAAAATTATCAAATATATCAATTAGTTCGTTTGAATAAAGAGTTTCATAAATTGAAGATATCATCCTATAACTCTCTGTACAAACCCAAGAAACAGAATCTTTGTTTATACTCTCATCATCAACATTATTTACTAATATATTATTCATAAAATTTAGTGTCTTTTCAAACATTATTATACATCTTTGTAAAGCTTTAATAAGTTCATTATCAGGGGAAGAAATATTATTTAAAATTGAAGCGTCTGATAACAGTGTATCAATATATTCAAAATAACACATAGCTGTATTGAAAAAAAAATCCCAACTTATTAAATTTTCCTTTCCTGATTGGTATAAAATTTCTATACTTGATTCAAAACTCTGGCATAAAGATCTAATACTTTGAAATAATCCACCTGATTGATTATCGTTTAACGCATCTGCACAATTAGTTAAATCATCTAAAACAATTGAATCGTCCTTAACATATTTATTATAAACATCAAATTCAAGTCTTGGTAAATTGTATAGTGCATCAGCCATAACTGGATTCATTTTTAATGCTTGCTTATAACTATTATGTGCACGATAATAAAATCTAATACCTTTTGAAATATCTGAAGTAAACCATCTATCACCAGATTCTTCAAATTCAACCCCTTCATCATAGAAATCTTCCGCCGTCTGTGGTTCTAATCTATTATCTGGTTCCTCTTCTGAAACCGCCATTCTTTTAAGAAGAACAGACTTAGGAAGTCTCATCGGCTTTTTATTACCTATATTGAAAACAAAATATGTTAGTCAAATCACTTATTTGAATACTTTTTGCTAAATATTTAATGAAATACTTACTTGTCATCTTGTATGTCTTATATATATTTTATTTTGAATTTATTTAGATTTTATCAGATTAAATGTGGAAAGTAAAAAAAGTAAAACAAAATTAAAATTAAAAGAGAATAGAAGAGAAAAAAATATTTGTAGTTTATTTAAAAAAGGAAATTTCGCAATTTGTGTCAACACGAAAATAGGAATAAAAATCATGTTGATCATCATTAGATAATAAACCTTACTGGTTTTTCCTTTATAACGAAAATAAACAAAATCAGATCAATGCCAGCACTGATATCAGCTGAAGATGTTAAAATCGAAGATTTTCCAACGGAGGGTAAGAATTTCCCATATAGAATGTATCTATTAGTTACATCATACCGTTTAAACCCTAAACTATTAAAATATGGTTTACTTTATGGAACAGATTTCACTAAAGCTGATGCATTTAACAGTCCAATGGTTTATTTCAATCACTGCAAATTAAGAGACAATATG
The DNA here is from genome assembly GCA_030570435.1 of Pichia ethanolica. NCBI lineage: Eukaryota > Fungi > Ascomycota > Pichiomycetes > Pichiales > Pichiaceae > Pichia > Pichia ethanolica. The sequence continues at coordinate 19,241 of JAJLVP010000004.1, read as the reverse complement.
AATTTAGATAAAAGAATAGTTACTGTTGACTGTGCAAGAAGTGAATTGGAATATTTTACTAAAAATAATCATTTACCACCACCAACTTTAAACCCGGATGAACAAGCTTATAATAGAAAATTAATAGTTCAAGTTACTGGGATGATGAAAAGATACAGGCGAATTATTGATTTTCAAAAATGTGAAATTAAAACATTAAATAAAACAGACATCATTACTAGAGTTAGACTACAGAATGATCAGCATTTAATTAATTTTTTAAAAAGACTACTAGACGAATGTCCAATTGAATGGAAATATGATTTAAATTATATTTATGGATTAAATGAGTTAGTTGATGATATTGGAACAGTTACCTCACAATTTGATGATGATATTTATGATACACAAGTAGGTTATCAAACAAGAACCAATTTTAGACTATTGAATGAAATGCCAGTCAGAAACAATGATCAAATAGATAATATAGCTAGATACCCTGAAGCAATTCAGAGATTATCAAGAAATATAATTAAAAAAGAAGATTCGACTCTATTATCAATCCATACAAATGATACTCAGGAGATTTTGAACCCTAGTGAGAATAGAGAATTAAGTGCAGAGGAAATAAATGGTATAAACACATCAGAGGAAATAATGTCAACAATTAATGAAACTCAATCTTTAATAGAAACTCAACCATTAACACAAACTCCTTATGTAAATAGATTAGAACCATCCTCTCCGATAATTTCCAATAATTCTAATATTTCTAATGAGGATTATCCCTACAAAGAAGTTTTCGTGTGTGGATATTCTCCTAACGGTACTGAACCTTTATTGCTGAAGAGTACAACAACAGGTAAATATATTATAAATGATTCATTTGAATTGTATATCAGGCTTAGTTCTGAAAGTACTAAATATTATACACTTTGTTTTCCTACTTCTAATGATATTTTCAGACTGATAACTAAAGATAAGGAATTAGAAATAGCAGATTTTTCATCTAAAGATGAAGAATTTATCAGAAAGGTAATATCTGATAAATTTACTGATTTTGTTCTGAAACTTCCTATTGAAATTTATAAAAGGTTCCATAAAGGTGAAAGATATGCTATGGCTCCTTCTTACGAGTCTACCGCGCCAGAACATTTCTTGTATGAATAAAAGAACGAAGAAACTATTATAAAAGGAAACTGAAAGATATTGATGAACTGGTGTTTGTGAATGGTAATGCAAAATATATAGCTGTTTATCAATCACTAAGAATAAAAAGATGCCACCAAAGAAAATAACGAAGAAAAATGCAATTGTAGTATCAAAATTTGAGCGTTTGATAGGGAACAAGATGAAATTTGGTGCACATGTTGGTATGGCTGGAGGTGTTTATAATGCTGTTACTAATGCAATAACGATAGGATGTAATTCATTTGCATTATTCTTAAAGTCTCCAAGACGTTGGGAATCACCTGCCATCACACCAGAGGATGAAAAAACTTTTAAAGAATTATGTGAAAAATATAAATATAACCCACGTACTGATATTTTACCTCACGGTTCATATTTTATTAATATGGCAAATCCAGATGATGAAAAATGGCAAAAATCATTTGAATGTTTATTAGATGACCTCAAAAGATGTGAGCAACTTGATATTGGTTTATATAATTTCCATCCAGGTTCAACATTAGGTCTCGCAGACTCTAGTTCATCTACAAAAGATGAAAATTTTGGTGTTCATAGACTAGCCAAGGGTTTAAATACTGCAATTAAAGAAACAAAATTTGTTAGAATTGTCGTTGAAAATATGGCAGGTCATGGTAATTATGTTTGCGGTAATTTAGATGACTTTAAATTATTATTTACTTTATTGGATGATCCTAAAAGAGTTGGTGTTTGTATTGATACTTGTCATTCATTTGCAGCTGGTTATGATTTGAGTAATGAAGAAGGTTGGAATAAATTTTGGAATGAATTTGAAGAAAAAGTTGGAATTGAGAATTTAGCTTCACTCCATGTTAATGATTCAATGGCACCATTAGGAGCAAATAGAGATTTACACCAAAAGTTAGGATGGGGATTTTTAACATTAGAATGTTTTAGATTATTAGCAAATGATAAAAGATTACAAGGTATTCCACTAATTTTAGAAACTCCATTAGATGGTAAAGAAGAAACACCTTATGGTGAAGAAATTAAATTATTAGAATGGTTAGTTGGAAAAGAAAAGGATGATCCTGAATTTATTGCTAAGTGTAAAGAACTGCAAAAATTAGGATCAAAAACACGTGAAGAACAAGCTGCTAAGTTTGAGAAAAAGAAGACAACTAAACGTAAAGCCGAAGAAAAGGCTAGCGGTAAACAATCTGATATAACCAGTATGTTTAAGAAGAAGAGAGTTAAAAAAGAGTAGAGTTAATGCATGAATATAAAATATTTTATAAGCTAAAGTATGTATATTAATAATGTAACAATTAATTATCAAATTAAGGATACTCTTTATTCAGTAATGGAAGATTGATCATAAAGAAAATATCATACAATCATTGTTGGAAATTTTTTCAATAAATAAATTCTTTAATTACGAGTTATGTATTAAACATTATACAATTATAAATCAACTGCTATAGCAGCAGCTGCTGCGGCTATTGCTTCTGCTTCTATTATACTTTCTGCTTCAGCAAGTGCTTCAGCTTCTTCTTCAGTTTCAATTTGCATTTCCTTCAATGCTTCAACTTTAGCCTCTTGAGCTTGTTCATTTAAAGATTTAGCAACAGGTTGTTTAGCAACAGGTTTTTCACCAGATTGTTTCATACGCTCTGCAACTTCTTTACTATTTTCATGATTAATATCTTCAGTAATTTCTATATTACTATCTAGTGCCTCTTTACGTAATTTTGAATCGGACTCTATTTTAGTTTCTTCAGCTTGTTCATTTAATGGTTTTGCAGGTTGTTTCGCAGCTGGTTTGATACCTGATTTTTTCATGTCTTCTGCAACTTTAATTGATACGTCATTTGCATCTGTATTTGAATCTGAATTTAAATTTGAATCTGCATTTAATAAGCTATCTTCAATATCGGCTTCTTTTTCATGTTCAATAAATTCCGAGTTAAATTCTTTCTGAGTTTCATCATCTAAACGCATTTCTCTGATTGCTTCTGTCTTTCTATTATTATTAATAGCATTATTATCATCAACTTTTTTATTTTCAATATTTCTGTCAACAATATCTTCATCATTAATTTTTTTATTTTCATTTTTAATTTCTGTTTTTTCATTTTTTTTTGAATTATCTAATGGATCAATACCTCTTAACCATTCTTTACCAAAATTATTTTTATCAAATTTTGGTAATGGATGAGCTTCAGTATTGAAAACACTATTTCTTAAATCCCATTTATCAAATTTACCAGATTTTAAAATACCATTATAAGAAGTACCCGTTTTATCATCGAATAAAAGGTATAAATATTTTAAAGTTTCAGCTAACCAAAAAGATTCCATATTATCAGCTTTAACAGGTGGATTAACAGTACAATCTCTTAATGAAGTAAATCTAATTTTACCATCACCATCAGTTACTTTTGTATATTCAATAAAATTTTGGAAAATTTCCCAACCCCATTCACGATATTTTAAATCACCTGTTAACTTATAAAGAATATATAATGATTCAACAGTTTCAGGTCTTTGTAAATTATGTTTATCAGAAGACTTAATAAAGAAATCACCATTTGAACTTAAAACTGAAGTTTGAGGTATATTTGAATCATCAATTCTAAATTTAACAATTTCAGGTGATAAATGAGTACCTGGAGTATCATGATACATATGATAACAAGTTTTAGTAATTTCTTTACCTAAATTTAATTGATCTAATTGATAATCATTCCACCAAGGTTGTTTAATTGCATCTGATTCTTTTAAACCTTTTGTTGCACCAAGAGCGAATAAACCACCTGCAAAACAAACTAAATGATCCATTTTTGTATCAAATTTACCATTTATACCATCTGGTAATTCACCAATAAATGTCAAATTATTTGGAATTGAATTTTTAACTAAATGTTTTTTAATTCCATCATAAGCATGATTATACATATCTAAATAAATATTTTCATTTGTTTGTAAATATTGTTTTAATAAGTATTCATAATAAGAATCACCACGTGAGCCTAATCTAATTAATTTTTTATTAAATTTACCAGTATGTTGATTAACATAAACTGGTGCTAAACCATCAAATTCATTATTATAATTACCAGGGCTTAAAAATTGATTTGAATCTAAAATTGACATTACTTTTTCAGAAGCATCCCAAAAATAAGCTTCACCAGTTAAATTTGATAAATATTTAAATTCTAACTGTAAAGTTGCAATTTCTGAAGTTGAAGCACCTAAAGGTGGATAAGCATTATTACCTGGTCCTTCTTTATGTAAATTAATTTCCATTAATGGTATACCAGAAGGTGTATTAAAAGCACTTATTAATCTATTACCTAAATCAACTGCTTTCTCTAAATAAACAGATTCATCTTCATCAGATGATAAATAATGAGCTGATAATAAACCACCTAACATTCTAATTGTTGTTTCAAAAACGTTAACACTTGAATCTATATCATAAGTTAATTCATTATTAACCCAAGCTTTTGCATCTTCTAATTCATCTTTACAATCCATTAAAATTAAACTATCTAATGAATCAACAATTATCCAACCTAAAGGTTTTGAACCAATATTTTTACCCTTTTGTTTAACAGGTGAATAAACATCAGTACCCCAACCATGTTTAACATAATCATTCCAACTATCTAAAAATGCTTCTTTAACTTTTAATTTACGATTTTCCCATAATTTTGCATCATAATCTGTTGGTGATTTAATTGTGTTATTATTATTATTATTATTATTAAATACTAAAGAAATCAATGGATTAATCATCCAAAAAATTGCGATATATAAAGAAGTAAAAATTAATAACATTTTTTTGTATCTATTGATGAAATTTCGAATTAAACGAATATATGGAGATTGTGAATAATTATTTGAAATTGCTTTATCTTTATATGAATAAAATTGTGGTAAACCGTTTGAATATTTTGATTTTGATTTCCCCTTTGGACGAAATGATGACATGATCAATTTAACTAAAGGGAGGAAAACTATAATTTAATAAATGAAATGAAATAAAATCAAATAATACAATGTCAAGTCAAGTCAAGTATATTTATAAAATTGATTTATATTAAGTTTCAATGTATCGGAAATAAATAAGCCTCCAATGAAAAGTAATTGATTTGTATTTACCATTGATGCAAATCAACTAATCAATTGCTCAGCTGCAAAGATCATTAGAATATAATATATTAATTTTGGGAAATGTCAAGTGAGATGGCAAAAAATAAAAAACACGGTGTCGATCGACCCACACGACAAATACCGTGTCATAAGAAATAAATTAAAATTTCAAAATCTTTAAAAAAATAAAAATAAAAATAAAAATAAAAATAAAAATAAAAATAAAAAATAAAAAATAAAAATAAAAAAATTTTCAACTGAAAAATAAAAAAATAAAATTTTAGGCTGTCGCTCTCTGTGGCGTTTTTTTTTTATCTCGCACAGTGAAGAGTGAAAATCTGTAAAATAAGAGGAGTCTAATAATAATAACAATTTTGATAGTGATTAAATCATATTGCAGTATTACATACATAATACATAATGTACTAGTGAAATTTGATAGTGATAAATATTAGTGCTATATATTATTACAGTATCATTATAAACTTATTATGACTAACTTTGATTCTTTTCTTTAGTTAGTTTCTTCTTCTCTCTTCTATTTTATTATATTCTATTCTACTCTTCTCTCATCAGTCAATAGAAATGCCAACTGCGATACCATCACAATCGATCGGTGCTCCGATCCCAAATAATACTCCACATGCGGTATCTGTTACTTTGCCAACTTGGGAAGCAACAGTTGGTTATGAAGAAGGTGAATCTTGGGTTGTTAATAAAATGCATTCTGGTTATCCAAGATTTTTCGTTCATAATGATATTCAACAATTATCAAAATTAATTGAATCATCTTATGCTAGAGATGATGAAAAATGTTTTATATTCCCAACTTATAATATTGCAAAACGTTGTAGAACTTTTATTAAAGAAAAAGCTAAAACACTTAATCCACCTCAAAATCCTTCAATTAGAATTTTACAACTTTCAACTTCACCACCTAAAAATTCAGATGAAGAATCTTATAAAATTGAAGCAAATATTGCAATTGTTTTCTTCCCTTCAAATTTATATTCTTTAGTTAAACAATATTGGCAACATACTGGTGAAGGTATATCCTCAAGAATGGCAGAATATGTTTTAAATGAAATGAAAAATAAATTAGCAAATGATGCAAATGTATCACAATCTTTAAAAGATTTAAAATCTCCTGGAACTTTAAGATCTTCAAGATCTTCAAGATCTTCAAGAAGTTCAAGAAGTTCAAGAAGTTCAAGAAGTTCAATTTCAAGAAGTTCAATTAGTAATAGTAATAATAATAATTCATCAATTAGTAATAATATAAATAATAAACAAGAAAGTGCAACTTTTATTGAAGAAAGATTTGGTCGTAATTTAGATTTAAGATTTGCAAAAGAAGCTAAAAAAATTTTACATAAAAGGTTAACTTCAGATTGTGATCAATCTTATACAGATGAAAATAATGTTTATCTTTATCCTTCAGGTATGGCAGCAATTTTTAATGCACATCGTGCAGTTTTAGCTTGTTCAACAACTGAAGATGCAAATAATTTAAAATCAGTTTGTTTTGGATTTCCTTATGTTGATACTTTAAATATTTTAAGAAAATGGGGTGCAGGTGTTCATTTTTATGGTTTTGGTGATGATGAATCATTAGATGATCTTGAATTACGTTTAGAATCTGGTGAAAGAATTTTATCATTATTTTGTGAATTTCCTTCAAATCCTTTATTAAAAACTCCTGATATAATTAGAATTAAATATTTAAGTGAAAAATTTGGTTTTTATATCGTTGTTGATGATACCGTTGGTAATTCTTCAAATTTAAATATTATACCATATTGTGATATAGTAGTTTCTTCATTAACAAAAATTTTTTCAGGTGATTCAAATGTTATGGCAGGTTGTTTAATATTAAATAAAAAGGGTAAAAATTATAATAAATTAAAAGATTTTATGAATAATGATTATGAAGATTTTTTTTGGGATCAAGATGCAATTTATTTAGAACGTAATTCAAGAGATTTTAAAGAACGTTCAAAAATTATGAATGAAAATGCTGAACAAGTTTTAAAATTATTTCAATCATCACCTTTAATTTCTCAAATTTATTATCCATCAGTTACTTCTGAAGAAAGTAAAAATCATTATGATGCAGTAAAACGTGAAAATGGTGGTTATGGTGCTTTAATGTCAATAGTTTTTAAAAATGAAGCAGATGCAGTTTGCTTTTTTAATACAATTAAATTATCAAAAGGTCCCTCTTTAGGTACTAATTTTACGTTAGTTTGTCCATATGCAATTTTAGCTCATTTTAAAGAATTAGATGAAGTTGCAAAATGGGGTGTTGATCCAAATCTTGTTAGATTAAGTATTGGTATGGAAAAAACTTCAGATTTAATAAGTGCTTTAAAAGAAGCTTTAGATGCAGCTCAAGAACAACATCTAGTATAATTTAATTTTTGTTTATAATTTATAAAATATAGTCAAATTTTACTTATATATAATATATTTTTTTATAATTTAAAAATAAAATCATTTAAATTCATTGAATATTTTTTTTTATTTGAAATAAATAATTAATAAATAATTCGTATATATGTATATAAATTTATACGTTTAAAATATATATAAAAATATAATATATAACATGTCGTTTATAGTTAAATTTGTTAAATGAATAATCGTAGCTTAGATTTAAGTATCATTAAAATTTATTAATCTATTTTAATTCAGCTTGACCGCTTGCAAATCTTGGGTTTCTTGGATCATTGATGAATTCTTCAGTGTTAGCAAGAGCATCTGCAGCTTTTGAAATTAAAACGGAGGTAATACCGACTATAAGTAAAAATAAAAATAAGTAAAATAATAATAAAAAAAAGAATGTTAGTATACATGTACCTTTAGAATGTTAACAAATATTGAGTTACGTTTAATCAATTAAACCAATCAAACCCTAATATTAAGGATTCATTTTTTAATATATTGATTGAGTTATAATCATTGATTCATTTTCAACTTTTAATATTTGATTTTTTAATTTTATATCTAATAGGATAACTTAATACTTACAACCAACAAAGAATGGCCAGTAGTATTTAACGAGTGGGAACTTGTATGCTTTAACACCCATGAATTGCATTTTTGATGATTAATATACTTTGTTTGATGAAAAAATAATTTTACTCAGAACTAAAATCAAAAGAAAAGATCAACTAAACAGTTTTGTAAGTTACTTCATGTATGCACACACACATTATTGCCTTCACAACTCCAAACAAACCAACACATAAAATAACTAAGTAATTAAGAGGGAAGAAGATATAAAAGCGCGCTCACTCGATTGGCCTAAAAAAGAACGAGGGCTGCGTAACCAAATGTAAGGTTGTTCTATTTTAACATGAATTTTGTAATTTTGATTATTATTGAAGTTTTCTATATTTAAATCATCGAATTACAATTAACAAAAATTATAAATAAATAAATAAGTAAAAAATGTACGTTATAAAATTTATTTAAGGTATAAGGAATTGTGTCATTAGTATATCATAAACTCATCTGTATCATCAATAGGTTCCATTAGTATTTTTTCTATATCTACAATTAAATCATTATTATTATTATTATTATTATTGTTGTTGTTGTTGCCATTATTATTAATAGTATTATTATTATTTACATTAGTTGTATTGAATGAATTTGTATCAAAAATCATGGCTTCTTCATCAATCATTGGATCCCCTCCATTAAATGCATTAAAATCTATCAGTGTACCTCTACCAAAAAATTCGTTATTATTTAAACTATGTTGAGAATTTTTACTCTCAGATCTTTTCATTCCTGGCCCTAACATATCTATATTACTATTATTATTATTGTGGTTGTTGTTAGTAATATTCATATTATCATTTGATGCATTGCCAACCAACTTTATATCATTAGCAATATTATTATTGTTAATCTTACTGGATTTTAATAGTATTGGATTCACTATAGGCGTTGGATCAAGTAATAATTCAGCATCGATCAATTGTAATAACTCATCATCATCATTTTTATTGATATTAATACTGTTATTTATGCCTTTAAGACCAATGTTATCAAGTTTATTATTAATATTTACATCATCAACAGTTGATTTAGACATTGAATTTTTTAGTATACTATTTTTCATTTCATTCATTGCAGAATCAGTTATTGTACTTATACCACAAATATTTTCATTCAGAATAGTACTATTATTATCAATATTATTAACGTTATCGTTATTGCTTAATTCATCAAATAATGATATTAAATTCTCTGGATCATCATTTAAATTGTTTTTGCTAGGTTCAGATTTTAAGTTTGAGTTTAAAGTTTTTTTATCATCTTCTTTTAATCTTTTCATTATTTCTTCTCTTTTTAATATAGCGGTTAATGTGTTTAACCCATTTAAGTTTGTGATATTATTGACCGTATTAATCGAGTTATTATTTATACCACCCAAGCCTAATAAATTGACACCGCTATGTGATAACGCTTGGGCAATACTGGCAGCCATTGATAATGTTTGATTCTCAAAACAAACACATTTTTGTCCAACTTCACAAACCCCGCATGAATGGTATTCTTTCTTAATTGCTGACTTTGAATTTGATGATTTTGCAGTTGATGCTTTAGTTGTTTTTGCTGATGTCTTAGAATTTGTTGTTTTACTAGTGATTGTCTTTGCAGTTGAAGTTCTCGTAGTTTTTGCTGTAGTTTTTGCTGATGCCTTTGTTGTAGTCTTTGTAGTCGTTTTTATTGTAGCATTATCATTACTTTCTAATTTCGATACTACCGCTGGTGAATCACTAACTGATATATTTGTTGAATCACTCGGCGTCGCTGCTTTAGCATTTGCTTTAGATTTAGAATTTGCTCTTGGTTTAGCTTTTGCTCTTGGTTTAGCAGTGGTAGATTTCTCTGATTGTTTTCTCGTTTTAGATTTAGTAGTTACCGATGATATAGAATCTGTACTTAAATTTGAGGGACTTGGTTTTAAGTTATGAGATGATATTAAATCTGGTGTTAAACTAGAAACCTTTTGACGTTTTGATTCTAAATTATAAGATAAATTAACAGGATCAATTGTATTAGCACTAGATTTTAAGAGATCATCATTCTCATTCTCATTAATTTCAGTTTTAACTTGTGATGACTTTAATTGCACTTTATTATTATTCGATAATGAAATATTTTTATCTATATCTATATCAATATCCATTTTATCAGAGTCTTGATTATTGTTAACTTTTGAATCTTTAACAGAACTATCAGGCAATGATTTGATTTCATTATTATTATTATTATTATTATTATTATTATTATTAATATCATTGTTAGATTTTAGAACTGATGACTGTTGAACATTTTGTTCAATTTTAACTGAAGTTTTGGCATTATTTGATTGAACTTTTGGATCAGTTGATAATGAAGCTTCTTCCTTTTTCTTAACAAGTTTTAAATTTTGAATTTCTTTATTAAGTTTAAGTAAAATTTTTTTCAAATTATCATTTTCACGAGTAACATGTTGTAATTGAATTTCAAGTTCACCTTGATCATTTGTATATAAGTTTATATTTGAATGAATTTGTGCATTAATTGAAACTTTACCAGTTGATGGCTCTAAATAAACACTTCTAATTCCAGGAGCTATACATGTTGTACAACCGGTGCACCCCTTAATTTTGCCCTCTGAAGATTTTTTGTCATTATTTGGAACTTTTACTGGTGTAGAACCAATTGTTGTTGTTGTTGTTGTTGTTGTTGTTGAAAGCGTGTTTTTGATTTGTTCATTTTTATTCGTTTTCGGATCATTATTTGAAGAAATATCAATTTGATTTTGTAAGGGAGATGAAACTTTTTTAGTTGAAGAAGACGATTTTATAGCTAAATTTGAACTTGAACTTTTTGATATAGCAGGATTAATAGGACTTTTTAAATCTGTATTTGAATTTAAATTTGAATTTAAATTTGAAGCAGAAATTGATGAAGACATTGATGAACTCCTTTGAATTGGTTTTTTATCTTTCTTTTTAGTTGCTTTTTTAGTTTTTGGACGTGGTGGTAAAACCCAATTTTTAGAAGTTGTTAAAGTTATTGAATTGTTATCACCTGATTTCAATTGATCTTTGTTTGTATGAAAACTACTTGATCTTGATAATGAACTTGATTTTGAACGACTCTTCAAAGGCATTGGTTGAATTGGTTTTGGTTTAATTGCAATCGGATGGAAATATATACCTGAACTTGGATTTGGAGCTATTTGAACGGGCTGTTGTTGAGGTTGCTGCTGCTGCTGTGATAATGTGTTTTTTGATGTAGAAGATGATTTTGATATCGGGACAGATGAAGTTCTTTGCATAGATTGATATGGATTATTTTGTAATTTTGTAGTTACTTGGACAGAATTTGAACGACTCATATCTGGTGATACCGTTGTAGTTGTAGTTTTATTTGTTGTTGTTGTTGCCGTCGTCGTTGCCGTTGATGAAGAAGACGAAGATGATAGTTTTGTCGTTATTGGTTTTGAATTTTTATCATTTGTTTTAGTTGTGGTATTTGGAATCAAAACTTTATTATTCGATGCTATAGACTCTGTGTTTATTGGTTTTTTCTGTTGAATTTGTTTTGATTGTTTAGTATATGATGCAGAATTAAGTGGGATTGTTCCATCTGGTGTATTGATTAATTTTGATTTTGGAATTATATGTTGGACGATTGGTTTAACTATTTGTTTAATATTAGATTTATCTATAATATGAGTTTTCTGTTTATCTTTAATTTCATTCTTAACTTCATTCTTAACTTCATTCTTAACTTCATTTTTAATCTCATTTTTAATTTCATTTTTAATCTCATTTTTGATATCACTTTTAATTTCATTATTTGATTTAGAAGAAATGGTATCATTTAATTTAACATTTGATTTATTAATATCATTGATATCATTACTATTAACTTCTTTATCAATATTATTATTAACAGACAAAGATAAAGAAGAAGTAAGAGGAGGTTTTATTGCATTAATTTTATTTTTATCAGATAAATTATTTGATTTTTCATCTATATTAGGAGTTAATAATTGACAACCTGATTTATTTTCAAGCTGACAATCTTCCATTGTTTAGTAAAATAGTACATATATTAATAAAACACTTCTAATGATGCAAGTTAAAAGAAAAAAAAGTAAGAAAAAAAAGGAAAATCTTGTTTTATAATTTAACTGTGTGGGGGGAAGATAGTGACAATGTAAAAAAAAAATTGGATGATTAATTAATAAAGGTATGACAATCTTTCAGAATCTTTTATCCTTAATATTCTTTTCTTATTCTTATTATAATGATGATGATAACTGTGATTATTTAAAACATATCGAGGAAATATGTAAATACACATCAATAATAGAATGCCACAATAATGCAATGATAATATTTATTGAGCTATATCTCGATATCAATTCATGCTCACTCTCACTATAATAACAAATTTGTAAGGGAAACATGAGATGCTATAATAAGTTAACAGCGATATTAATCAAAGGCCGTTAAAAACTCAGTTTTTTAGTCTCTGTAATCTTTTCTTTTTACTATTTTTTATTTATTTTTTATTTATTTTTTATTTATTTTTCGGATGTGAAGGACATCACAGAGAGGGTGTCATGACGCGACAGACAGAATGTCGCTGATGTTTATTATTTTTTATTTTTTTTTATTTTTTATTTTTTATTTTTTATTTTTTTTTTTATTTTTTTTATTTTTACTTTTATTTTTTTTTTGTCTTGTTTTGATTTTTGTTTTGTTTTGGGTTTTGTGTTTCGTGTTTTAAATTTGACATTTTTATATTTATACTTGCTGAGCATTTTTGCGTTTCTTTAGCTTTGATCCTTTTCTGGTTTTACTACACAGACAAAGATTTGCTAATTGTATGTTTGTTTTTTTGAAACATACTTCAATTAAACAATCAACCCATTTACTCAATTATCACAAACTCCAATATAAATTATTTAAACCTTTACTATTTAATAAATTCTTAATTAGAAATATGAGTTCTGATAATAGTAATGATTATCTTAGTTCAGAAGATGATGAGATTGAACAAATCGTTACTAAGAAGGCGAAAACAAGTAAATCAACTTCAAAAGTAACTAAAAAATCATCATCCTCAACTTCTAAATCTTCAAAAGCTTCCGCCTCAGATCAATATCAAAAATTATCTCAATTAGAACATATCTTAAAGAGACCTGATACTTATATAGGATCTGTTGAAAAACATTCTGATGAACAATGGATTTTTAATGATTCAACTAAATCAATGGAAAAGAAAACAATCTCAATTGTTCCTGGTTTATTTAAAATCTTTGATGAAATTTTAGTTAATGCAGCTGATAATAAAATTAGAGATCCTTCAATGAAAAAAATTGATGTTGTAATTAATGCCGAAGAAAATATAATCTCTGTTAAAAATGATGGTAAAGGTATACCAGTTGAAATCCATAATAAAGAAAAAATTTATATCCCTGAATTAATCTTTGGTAATCTTTTAACTTCTTCAAATTATGATGATAATGAAAAAAAAGTTACAGGTGGTAGAAATGGTTATGGTGCAAAATTATGTAATATTTTTTCAACTGAATTTATAGTTCATACTGCAGATAAATTGAATGGTAAAGAATATACTCAAACTTGGAGAAATAATATGTCCGATGTTGGTACTCCAAAAATTATACCTTTCAAAAAACAAACTGAATTTACTGAAATTATTTTTAAACCCGATTTAGATAAATTTGGTATGACAAAATTGGATGATGATATCTTAGGCGTTTTCAAAAGAAGAGTTTATGATATTTGTGGTTCCGTTAGAGGTATTAAAGTTACATTAAATGGTGAAGTTTTAAAAATTAATAATTTTAAACAATATGTTGAACTTTATGTTAAAGCTATTGAAAAGGCAAAAGAAGAAAATCCACATGTTCCAGTTCATATTAAAGAAGAAGGTGAAAATGAAACTGATAACACTCCTACCCCAGCAATTGATAATTCACCAGCTCCTTTACAGGAAAAATTACCAACTATTGTTCATGAAATTATAAATGAAAGATGGGAAATTGCATTTTGTATATCTGATGGTAGTTTCAATCAAGTTTCATTTGTTAATTCAATTGCAACAACTGTTGGTGGTACTCATGTTGATTTTGTTGCTAATATGTTAGTTGGTAAAATTACAGAGCAAATTAGAAAAAAAAATAAAAAGGCAATTATTAAACCATTTCAAATTAAAAGTAAAATGTTTTTATTTATAAATTGTTTGATTGAAAATCCTGCATTTACTTCCCAAACTAAAGAATATTTAACAACTCAACCATCTAAATTTGGTGGTAAAAAATTAGAATTACCAGAAAAATTCGTTAAAAAAGTTTTAAATTGTGGTATTTTAGATGAAGTTTTAGATATTGCTCAAGCAAATGCTGATAAAGCATTAAAGAAAAATGATGGTACTAGAAAAAGTAGAATCACAAATTATCCAAAATTAGAAGATGCAAATAAAGCAGGTACAAAAGAAGGATATAAATGTACCTTAATTTTAACGGAAGGTGATTCTGCAAAATCTTTAGCAGTTGCAGGTTTAGCAGTTGTTGGTAGAAATTATTATGGTTGCTTCCCATTGAGAGGTAAATTGTTAAATGTTAGAGAAGCAAGTACTGATCAAATTATGAAGAGTGGTGCAATTCAAGCTATTAAACAAATTATTGGTTTACAACATAAAAAACATTATACTATAAATGATCTCAAAAATTTAAGATATGGTAGAGTTATGATTATGGCCGATCAAGATCATGATGGTTCCCATATTAAAGGTTTAATTATTAACTTTTTTGAAACATCATTTCCTGGTTTATTAGAAATTCCAAATTTTTTAATTGAATTTATTACCCCTATTGTTAAAATTACAATTATGAGTGGTCCAAATAGAAGAAAGACCATTCCATTTTATTCTATGCCAGAATATGAACATTGGAGAGAAACTGAAGGTACAACATGCTCTTATAAACAAAAGTATTATAAGGGTTTAGGTACTTCTTCAGCTCAAGAAATGAGAGAATATTTTGGTCAGTTAGATAAACATTTGAAAAAATTCGATGCTTTAAGAGAAGAAGATAAATCTTCAATTGATTTAGCCTTTTCAAAGAAAAAAGCAGATGATCGTAAAGAATGGTTAAGAACTTTCCAACCAGGTACTTATTTAGATTCAACATTAACAGATATACCAATTACTGAATTTATTAATAAGGAATTAATTTTATTCTCAATGGCTGATAATGTTAGATCAATCCCATCTGTTATGGATGGTTTTAAACCTGTTCAAAGAAAGATTCTTTATGCATGTTATAAACGTAATTTAAAAGATGAAATTAAAGTTTCTCAATTAGAAGGTTATATTTCTGAACATACAGGTTATCATCATGGTGATGCATCATTAATGCAATCGATTATTGGTTTAGCACAAGATTTTGTTGGTTCAAATAACTTAAATATTTTAGTACCACATGGTGGTTTTGGTTCAAGAGCAGCCGGTGGTAAAGATGCAGCAGCAGCTAGATATATTTTTACAGAATTATCTGCAATTACTAAAAAAATCTTCAATCCATTAGATAATCCATTATTAAAATATTTACAAGATGATGAACAAACAGTTGAACCTGAATGGTATACACCAGTTTTACCAATGTTATTAGTTAATGGTTGTGAAGGTATTGGATCTGGTTGGAGTACAAATATTCCACCTTATAATCCGATTGATATAATTGAAAATATTAGATTATTAATGAAAGGTGAAGAAATGAAGGAAATGACACCATGGTTTAAAGGTTGGAATGGTAATATCACAAGAGAAGAAAGTAAGGATAGATGGAGACTTGAAGGTATTATTGAAGAAATTGATGATAATACAGTTGAAATTACAGAATTGCCAGCTAGAATGTGGACGATTACAATGAAAGAGTATTTGTTAAGTGGGTTAGCAGGTACAGATAAGCAAAAAGCTTGGATTAAAGATATGGAAGAAGATCATGGAGTTGGAATTAAATTTATTGTTAAATTGTCCAATGAAGAAATGGAAAAAAGTAGAAGGATGGGATTATTAGAAAGATTTAAATTAGTTTCATCTATTAGTAATTCAAATATGGTTGCCTTTGATCCAGAAGGAAAAATTAAGAAATATGCAACACCTACTGAAATAATTAAAGATTATTATTTTGTTCGTTTAGATTATTATCAAAGAAGAAAAAACTACATGGTTAAAGAATATTCAAATCAATTAGAAAAAATCACATCACAAGCTAAATTCGTCAAAATGATTATTGATGGTAAATTAATTGTTTCTAATAAACAAAAGAAGATTTTAATTGAAGAATTAAGAAACTTAGATTTCCCTGGTTTTGATAAAAGTAATGAACCAATTCAAATGAAGCATAGTGCAATAAAAACTGAGACAGAAGCAGGAGAACAAGAAGATGACAATGATGATGACGAAGAAGTTAATCAAGAAAATGATGAAGAAACTGGTTTAATAGTTGTTAATAAGAAGAATAGCTCCTTATTATATGATTATTTACTTGGTATGCCAATTTGGTCTTTAACTAAGGAAAGATATGAATCATTATTAAAAGTTAAAGGTGAGAAGGAAGAATTATTAAATACTTTATTACAAAAATCACCAAAAGATTTATGGAATGAAGATATTGAAGAATTTTTAATTGAATGGGACAAATTTTTAAAACAAGATGAGGAAAATAAAAAGAATTTAGTTGGAACTAACAATGGTGATAATGATAATAAAGGAACCAAGAGAAAACGTAGAGCTCCAGTTAAAAAGAAAGAAGTTAAACCAAAAGTGGAAAAGAAAGTAACTGTGAAAAAAGAAAAGAAGGAACCTACTATTAAGAAAGAGAAAGTAGAAGCGACTAGTGAAAAGGAAAAGAAAGTTAATAAAACTACGAATAATAAGACCAAAAATGAAAAAGAAGCGGAGGCATTAAAGAAGGAAGTTGATGATTTAAATGACTTTGATTCTATTTTTAAGCAATTTTCAAAGAGTTCTTCAGCTTTTAAAAGTACTAAAGAAGAATCAGTACCAAGTGATTCAACGATTAAAAAGAGATCTGCACCAAAGGCCAGTAAGAAGAAGGCAAAAGTTATATTAAGTGATGATGAAAGTATTAGTAATGGAAGTGATGATTATATTAGTGATGGAGATGAAGATGAAGAAGAAGTTGTTGCGACCAAAGTATCTAGACCAACTAGAGGTTCTAGAGCTAAAACTCCTGTTAAAACTTACTCATTAGATAGTGAAGATGATATAAGTATGGAAGAAAGATCTGATAGTAGTTATTCTGATGCTTAAATTTAATTATTAAGGATATATTTAGATAATTATGTATAATATGCTATATTTTAAAATTAAAAATTAAATGAAAAAAACTGTAATAAAAAAAAGTGAAGTAAAGTGTTGTGAGATAGACTAAGCTAAGTAAAGTAAAGTGAAGTTAAGAAAAGAAAAGAAAAGTATAGAAAAAAAAAGAAGAAGAATATAAGTTAATGTTTAAAGAAAAGAATTAAATTTCGTTACCCATTGCTCTTTGAGCTAAAACATATAAATAACCTTGATCAATTATATTACCATTTTTATCAAGGTAAGCTAAATCGAAAGTACCTAATTCACTATCATAATCTAAATTACAACGATTTGGATTTTCAAAATCCAAGGCAAATTTATTCATGAATTCCCCCCAATTATCAGCAATTAAATATTTTGTATCATATTCACGACCGAAAATTATAACTTGACCAATTTTACCATTAACATCAGGATCTAAATCAATTGCTATATTATTACCTGTATTATCAGTTACTAAAGGTATCCAATTTGGATTTGCATATTGAGATTTAATAGTATTTGGTGGATAAGATGATTGATTTGGTAATTTTTTTTTATAATCATTCTTTGAATGAGTTGAAATATTTCTCATTAAATCAGGATAATTTTTTAAATCAACTTTTGATATTCTATCAATTTTTGCTGCCATTTTAAAATTTGGGTCATTATTAATAATTAAATTTTCTTCAATTTCTTCTTTATCTAAATTACTACTTCCTTCATTATTAATTTTATTATTATTATTATTATTATCATTATTATTATTATTATTAATTTTATTATTTGCATTAAATTTTGAATTTGATTCCCTACGAGATACTTTCCTCCAATAATTTGTCATTACTACAACTTCAGATAAACTTAATAATTGTAAACCATAAATTAAACCTAATTTTCTAGTTGAAGAAGGTGGTATTTCTTGACCATCATGAGTTAAGAAATATTGAATAACTGGGAATGGGAATTTTATACCTAAATGTTTTTGAGCCACTTCTAAATCTTTAATTGTACAAGGATCAGATAATGAATTAAGTAAATCTTCAGCAGTTGGTAAATCATCTAAATCATCAAAATCATTATCATCATAATCAAAATCATAATTTTTTGGATTTAATTTAAAATAATTATTTGGATCTTTCATATCTAAATTTATAACATCTTCAATTATATGCCAAGCATCTAAAACTAATTGAGCTTGTTGCTTTTCATCAATTGAATAAGAATTTTCATTAATTAATTGATCAGAATATGAATTTAAAATTTCATGTTTCCCAATATTAATATTATTTTTTTCATTAAATTTATTATTAGAATTTAATTTATTAATTTCATTAATTTGAGTTGTAATATCATCAGTACTATCATCACCTGTTGATAATGATTTAACAGCTTTTGATGAATGATAACCTGCATAACGATCATTTGAAGTTAATGTATAAACCAATTCATTCCATTTTTTACCAAAATATCCCATTTTGAATGTTTGATTATATATTAAGCAATTATTTATTAAACAATTAAGTAATTAAGTAATTAAG
>JAJLVP010000003.1:0-143475 GCA_030570435.1 Pichia ethanolica | reverse complement strand
CTGATACGGAATGTCGTAAAAATTGTGGTTGATGCTGTGAAACAACATGACGTAAACCATTTTGTAAAAATGGTAAAAATCTATAAAATTGTTCTGTAATTGCACTTGCTAAAATACCATTTTGATATGATCCCAAGTGTTTAAAATCAATGTTTAATAATGTACTATCGTCATTGACCATTTTAGCTATTCTAGCAAGGTAAACTTTACCTTCAAAATGATTATCATATTCATCATCATCTTCTGGAACTGTAAAAGTTTCAAGAAATTCTTCAAATGATTCTTGGACAGTTTCTGAAATTAAGTCTTTAACTTTTGGAATATTTGAAACACCTGCATTTACACGTCTTCTATGTGCCGCCTCTGTACCAGCAGCAGCTGGGTCGCCTTGCTCACTTCTTACACCTGAAGGGCCCCTAGGAGCATCGCTTGATGGTCCACCTCCAAAAAATGATGATTGAGTATTATTTATTTGAGCGTTTGTCGTATCATCTAAATTAAAATCACTGAGTTGTGAACTATGTGGTCCTGCACCAGCACTATGTGAAAGTAATGGTGAAGATGCAACGTTTGACATTTCTTTATTATTCGGAAAGAATTAGTAATTGCCGATATTTCTATCTTTCCATATATGAATTCCATGAAATGAGAGGAATAGAAGGCAAATATCAAGGAAAGAGAAACTCCAACATGAAACTGCAACTTAATTTCGTGATGAAAAAAGTTATTTTTTTTTACTAATTTTGTTTTTTTTTTCTCGCGTCATTACTTTTCCCAAAAAGGATATTTCCTTATTTGAATTATCTCTTCTTTTTACCTTGCAATTGCAAATATAACGGATTTAGAAAATAATATATGAATATAAATAATATTTAAAGATATTATATAAAATAAGAAAAAAACAGAAATAAAATTAAAGCACAGCTTATTTAAAATAAAGATTTTTTCAATTTATCCTTCCAAACGTGAAATGAAATTGATATCTAACATAACCAGAAATATATTCTCATGAGAAGATTCTTTGGAACTGGTGCAACATATTCTGCTTGTTGTTTTTCAACTTCTTCTAAACCAGTGATACAATCAATTTCATCCAATGGGGCAAATCCTTTGAAATTTTTAAACCATAACATGTGTCCAACATATAAAATAAAAACAATTGGAATAGTAATGTATGCAGCAACAAAATCACTACCGTTGAAATCAAAGAAGACCGCATAACCGTTTGTTAAACTAACAAGTGTAAAGAAGAAAACTGAGAAGTAAGCACCAGCAATTTGGTATGGTAATCTATATGGAATTCTATCATCCAAATTGTGATAAGTAATAGCTTTTCTAAATTGAATATAACAAATACCAATAAAGATCCATGAAATGAAACCTGAAACTGTTGAAATATTGGTTAACCAAGTAAAGACAATTGCTGAACTATTTGAAACATTTAAGTAAGAAACTAAACTGATTAAACCTGTAATTGTAACAGCAATATATGGAACACCATATTTATTTGTTCTACCAATTATCCTTGGAAGTTGACCTTTGACAGCCATTGAATGAAGCATTCTGGTTGCTGAGAAAAATTCTGAATTACCACTGGAAAACGCAGAAGTTAAAATTGCAGCATTGATAATATGATCTAATACTTTAATACCAAAATTTTTAATACCAATAACAAAAGGTGATGCAGCAGCACCACTTTTACCCTCTGCAATAGCTTCTAATAATGTTGGATCATTGTAAGCAACCATAATACCAATAGTTAAAGAACCAAAAACATAGAAGAAAATCATTCTGTAAATGAATCTGGATGTCGCCTTAGGTAAATTGACTCTTGGGTTTTCAGCCTCTGCAGCACATGCAGTGATCAATTCTGGAGAAAGGATGAATGCGAAAGCGGATTTAATGATAGATGTCCAACAGGCTAAGAATTTACCTGTATTACCTCCTGTAAGATGTTCTGTGAATGCACCTGGATGTTTCCAATAGTGGAAACCTAAGACACTATGTTGGTTTGGACCACCACCGAAGAAAATGACAATACCAAGAATAATCAAACCACTAATTGTAAAAATTTTAATTAAACCAATCCAGAATTCAACTTCACCAAAATATTTAACAGCACAAAATTCAAGGCAAACCATACAAACCCAAAAGATAGTAATCCAAGCACCAGAGTTAATATCACTCCAATAGTCTATAACATACGCTGCGGCTGTAATTTCAGAAGGTGCAATCAATGCTTGAGCATAAAATAAATTCATACCAGCTGCAAATGCAAATGATTCATTACCAGTATATCTAAGACAAAGAGCTGGTAAAGTTGTTTGACCTGGAATTGGAATATAACTAACCATTTCTGAAATTTGATTCATAACAAACCAAACTGTAATAGATAAAACAAGATAACCAACAAGTAAACCAGCTGGACCACAAGCTGCAAGTGCGGAACCTGAACCAACGAATAAACCTGTACCAATTGCACCAGCTAATGCAATAATTTGAATATGTCTTGCCTTTAAACCTTGTTTCATTTCAGTATGGTATATCTTTTTACCCTTACTATCAACTGATGCTGAATCAGATTCATCGATATCATTATCGACTTCGAATTCATACATATTTTTTTCATTTTTTTCATGTGAATGTTCATGATCAAAAGAATCAACATTATATTCAATTGATGTACTTGTTATAGGGTGTGGTATTGAACTTTCAATATCAGATGATGATGATGTTTTAAAAACATGTTTTAATTTATCAATCTTAAATTTATCCATTTTTAATATTTGATTGATTGATTTGTTTGTTGTTTTATTAATTAAAAGAGATATTAAGGAAATATTAAAGAATTATTAAAGAAATAAAACTTTAAGATAGAAGGAGATATAGAAAAACTTAAGAAATGGGGACTATTAAATATATAAATAAAGCGTTAACAATCGGAATCCAAGAGAAAACAGACAACCGAATGTTAAAATCTGAAATCATATTGATTAGCAACATAAACTTTTATCTTCAAAAAATCAGCTTTCAATTAAAGTAATCGAAGTAATCAAAGATAAAGAATTTCAGCCTAAGTATACAATTGTATTTTATTGGGATGATAAGAGTTTACTAGTACAAATTTGTTGATTATCAAATTACATTATGAATAATACTTGATAAACGTAGTTTTCAGTTGTGCGCGGATATAACCATCAAAGTTAATAGTGTAAAAAGATAGAGAACTTGTGGCTTTAGATGGAATGTAATTTTAAAAAAGAGTAACTTTTGCGATATTGACTTCCGATTATTTTTTAACTGATAAGAGATGTAAAACTAGTAATTTTAAGTTTAAATTAGTCCATCTAATCTCATGATTAATTTGATTTTATTTCTAAATTTTTTAAAATTTTCAAAAAATGAAGCTTTACAAATAAGAAGCTTTTACTTGTACAAAACTGAAATTTCGAAATAAATCTAGCGTTATGGGTGTAACTCTTAGAGAATTAAATTATTAGAAACATGTCAAAAATATTACATTAAATAACGGTAAGTATAGCATGTTTAATTATTATTAGTATTATTATTTACTGTTAGCTGTTAAATGTTAACATACAGAATTTGTAGAAGTAAAGAAGTAAATCAAGTCAAAGCTATACTTGTAAAAATATAAATGTATATAAAACAATGACACATTTATATTTTACAAGACACATAAATATTTTTCAAATTAAATATTGGAATTACACCGATACTGTAACATATCGGAAACAACAGTTAAGAGAAGTCAGAATTCCGATTAAATAAATCACCGTAGGAATGCTTATAATATGAAAAGAAATGACAGAATAACTGTCAATAATAAGGCATTTTTTAAGAGAGGATTAAAATACAGTGAGCTGTCAAAAAAAAATAAAACTGAAAAAAAAAATACGGCGTTATATTTCATAGTAAATATAGTTAGTTATGTTTTTTAGGTAGTGTATTTCTCATGTAGATGTTAAGTTTATCATTACATTTGATATAAATATCTAATGAAGTGATTAGATAATCGTTCAATCAAATAAATATTTATATTTGTAAAAGAAAATAAAAATAGAATAGAACCTATAATATATACTAGAATATAAGTAGTAATAGTAATTATAATAATAAATGCAACAAAAAAAACAACTTGATAAGATGAAGAAGATATTAGCGATGGGAAATGTCGGGTTGGTGCGCTTAATAGGAATAACTTTCCTGATTGGGACAGGACATACAATGGCGTTTTAAATTTGAACAGATAAGCGCTAAATCGTATCTTTTCCCTAAGAAAGATAAGGGAAATGTTATTTGTAAGAGATAAGGGAATTTATAGTATCTGTACCTCATAATAACATTATCGTGATGAGGTACAGATGTGATCGATTTATAAAATTTATAATAAATTATTTCACGTTTTCACGTGATACAGAACCTTGTATACTAGAGCTCGCTATATATAATTAGTATATAGACTTTGATATATATGGAAAGTCAGATATCAAACATACGTATAAGGCACTACAACTGAATTTTTGTTGTAAAATTGTATGTAATAATATATGATGAAATTATTTTATATGATTATAAATTAATTACCATTTCTTTTAATTCCAATATTTTAATTACTTAAATTAAGCTTCCCTTTAAAGTAATTATATCATTTAATAATAGATTTTAAGTGAAACTATAAGCGATAAACTATAAAATTGTTAAATTTATTAATATTTCATATTTTTGATCAATAAAAGTTTTTTAATATTTTTTTATTGATGAGATGATTGTAAAAATGGATGTTTTAACCGATGATAAGAAAAAATTTCACTTCTTATATAATATGAATAGTTCGGCGTTATCCGTTTTATTAAAATATTACTACTATTGGTTGTATTTAAAATATTTAAATATGTTAATATGTTAATATTTTTAAAGATAACGTATAAAAGGATATGAATATTACTGAGTTGAAACAACGAGATATTTATCTGTTAATAATTATTAATTTATCCATTTGTTTACAAAGAACTGTTCCGATTGTAATATATAATATAATTACTGAATTTTAATATAAAGAGGTAATAATTAGCTCTTCTTCACGTGACACGGTCGATCGACGCCCCCAATCTCCGCACTCCGCTAATTATCTTCCTTTGCACTTGCCTTGTGGTCATGTAATATATTTATATTTTCATTTACGTCATTAAAAATATATAATATGTTCACAGTTTACAAATTATTCGGGCTGTTATTAAGCAATTAATTAATTAATTAATTAATTAATATTCACTGATCCGTCCCGTTGATCAGTCAATTATGAATAGATTTATATGTGGAGATTTAAAGTTGAACATGACATCTCCTGATGTAGTCATTTTGTACTGTATCTTATTACATTTACATATGTACCCCACGTTGTTCGTTCTGTATTTCAGTTTTATTTTTTAGTTTATTTTTTACTTTTTTTCTATTTCTATTTCTTTTTCTATTTCCTTTTTACCTATACTCTTTATCTCTAATTTTTCAAATTTGTTAATATTCTGAATTTCGAAATTTTATTTAAAACCATTACTCAATTCTTCACAAAAAGTTTTAAAATTAATTAAATTACACAAATTATTCCCTCTTTATTTTCATTTTCATTTTATCAACAAACACAACTTATAATTCAAAAAAAAAAGGAAATATGAAAGGTTTATTATACTACGGTAAGGAACAATTAAGATATTCTGAAGAAATTCAAGAACCACAAATTAAAAATCCTAATGATGTTAAAATTAAAATTGCATATTGTGGTATTTGTGGTACTGATTTACATGAATATTTAGATGGTCCAATTTTTTTCCCATTACCAAATTGTAAAAGTGAAATTTCAGGTAAAGAATTACCTTTATGTCCAGGTCATGAATTTTCTGGTATAATTGATTCAGTTGGTTCAGGTGTTACAAAATTTAAACCTGGTGATAGAGTTGTAGTTGAAGCAACATCTCATTGTTCTGATAGGGAAAGGTATAAAGATGATTTAATTGGTAAAGATTTATCATATTGTGCAGCTTGTAAGGCAAATAAACCAAATTGTTGTAAACATTTAAGTTTTATAGGTTTAGGTACAGATCATGGTGCATTTGGTCAATTTGTAGTTTATGGTGAAGATCATGTTTTAAAAATTCCTGATGATTTATCATTAGATTTAGCTGCTTTAATTGAACCTTTATCAGTTGCTTGGCATGCAGTTAATTGTGCAAATTTTAAACCAGGTCAATCAGCTGTTGTTTTAGGTGGTGGTCCAATTGGTTTATGTACAATTTTAGCTTTAAAAGGTCATAAAGCTGGTAAAATTGTTTGTTCAGAACCAGCAGAAATTAGAAGAGATTTTGCTAAACAATTAGGTGCTGATGTTTTTAATCCATTAGATCATGATGATCCAATTTTAGCATTAAAAAATTTATTACCTGAAACTGAAGGTTTTACAGCTTCATTTGATTGTTCAGGTATTCAAAAAACTTTTGATACTTCAATTGATGTTTTAGGTCCTGGTGGAACTGCTGTTAATGTTGCAATTTGGCCAAATATACCAATTCAATATGTTCCAATGTGTTTAACTTATCAAGAAAAATTAGCAACTGGTTCAATGTGTTATATTACAAAAGATTTTAAAGAAGTTATTGAAGCAATTGATGATGGTTTAATTGATAAAGAAGCAATGAAATTATTAATTACTGGTAAAGTTGAAGCAAAAGATGCAATTGAAGGTGGTTTTATGCAATTAATTAATCATAAAGAAACAAATGTTAAAATTTTAATTGCACCAAATGGTTTAGATATGTGAAAAAGGAGGAGGTGGAATTTATGGTTAGATAGTAATTAAGATGTTGTTTGTAATTGGGAGGCCGTTATTGTACAATTAATTTTTTTTTTCATATTTATTATTTATTAATTATTATAATTTATAATTATTACATTTATATATTTCTTTATTTTCTTTTAATTCTATTGCTATTTTATCCTTTTGTATCTCATCTCCGTTTTGAGATTTATTGAAAAAGTTGTTGATCTTTTTCCTTTCTTGAAAAATTCATAGAACGGCGCGTTAAAATTGGGAAATTTAGTGGTTTTAATTCAATTAAGAACTTTCCCTATATTAATGAAACATCATGATTTAAATCTGCATTTCCATTATTAGAATATATTATCTAAAACTAATTTTAGTTCACTTTAGACACATATTATAATGTCAAATACTAAACCTATAACTATATTACCACCTATAGGATCGACATTACCATTTCCTAATTCATCAGATGTTGCGATTTTAAAATATGTTGGATCGGTTTCTGGTCATGATGGTGTGTTTTGTGGATTAGAACTTTGTGGTTCAATTTCAAATAAAGGTAAAAACAATGGATCTGTTAATGGAATTCCATATTTTGAAGTGAGTATACCAAACTCTGGATTATTTGTCCCACTAAGGAAAGTTATTGGATGGCTCAATAATAATAGCAACAACAACAACAACAACAACAACAACAACAACAACAACAACAACAATAATAATACTGAAAATTTTGTTAATAATGAAAGTTATACTAATTCTAATGTATCATCACCTGCAATTCATATTGATAATAATAAACAAAATAACGAAGATATTCATGAACTTCGTCGACATATTAATATACTTGAAAAAAGATTAGTTCAAAGGGAAAATGATATGAAGGAATTAGATATTCAACTTGATGAATTAGATGCAACATTAAAAGCAAATGATGCTAGATTAACAAGAAAAGAAGAAAGATTTAATAGATATCGTGATGATAAAGAAAATGAAATTAGTTTACTTGTAAGTACCATTGAATCATTAGAGAAAAAAGTTGATGATGCTGAAAATAAATATTTAATTAAGATTAAAGAATTTGAAAATAATCAAGTTAATAAATTTGAAGATAAGGAAAGAAATGAGTTAAAGCAAAAAATTGAAAATCTTGAAAAAGAATTGAGTAATCAAAAGGAGATGTATCAAACATTTAAAACATCTAAAACTAAAGAAATCAATGAACTTCGAAAATTAGAGATGGAAAATTATAAAATTAGTGAAGAACTTGAGAGATTAAAGGAAGAAAATAATGATTCAATTAAAGTAGTTGAATTAGAAAAGAAGAATGAAGAATATATTCAATCAATAGAGAATTATAAGTTGGATATTGAACTGAGGGATAATAAGATTGAAAATCTTGAAAAAATGGTTAAAGATATAACGACGGATAACGAAATTTTAAAACGTAAAATTGAAGATTTAGAAAATAATAAGCAAATTAAAAATAATTTAATTGATGAAAATGGTGGATTGAAAGTATACATGCCAACAGATGAGATTGATCCATCAGCTGGTAAGGATAATTTTTGTACTTTTTGTGATAAGGAAGGACACGATACAAGTGAATGTCCATTTGAAAAAGATAATATTGAAATGTTTTAATATTAAAAGTGTTATATATATGTATATATTTTAATATATATATAAAATGATAACGTGTAGTATATATATACAAGGGAAGCAGTGAATAAATAAATAAATAATAATATCATCATTATATTTTATATCTATGTTTTGGATCAACATAAAATGGTGACCAGATACCTCTAACTGATGGATTAGTTGAAACAACAGTATGTTTTGGTTTTGATAATTTCTTACCAGATGAATTTATAAGTAATTTAAGTTTATTTTCAATAACATCGATATTCCATTTTCTTACACAAATTTGCTTTATTGTATTTCCACCATCGACATTTGTATATGTATTTGGAGTTGAATATTCACCTTTTAAAACTGGATGTTTACCTGGTTTTTCTAAAATACGAAATTCAACTTCAGGGTATTGCTTTGCAAAATTTGGTAATCTTTGACGTAAAAAATCTCTAATACCATTTGATGAACCACCGAAATTACAGTATGTAATTGTTATACGTTTGCATGGTAAAACAAATGCACCAACACCATTACGTGCACGAGAAACTTGTTGTAATACATTAATTCCAACCATCTTGATACTTGAATTGTATGAATTTGATCTGATAATCAATAAATTAGTTTATACCTAATAAGATATTTCATCAACCAGGTCAAAAACTCAGCTTACAAAGCGTTACTTTTTCACTTCTCACATTATAAAAATAATACTGCACACTAAAAAAATACGACGAGAAATTTGTCAAAGTTTTTTTCTTTTTCTAAAACAATGAAAAATTTAAGAAAGGAAAACAAAAAGCTTCAAAGTCAGGCGTCTATCGACGCTTTCTGTTTTAACAGTTTTAACGGTTTTAACCATAATAACATTTTTTTTAAATTAGCATAATAAATTGATTATCATAAATACATACATGTAAATTTCTGACGTGACATCTTGAAATAACCATTAGGCAGACTATTTAAAATGTACGGTAGAGGTAAAAGATTTTTCCATAGCACATGCAAATTACCAAGACATTATACAACTACATTCAAAGCATCAAATTTAGGTCAAAATTTAGCAAAATATGATATTTATGCATTAGCTGAAAAACCTGAAAATAATGTTGAAATGATTTCAAATGATTCAATTGTTTTCTCCAATTTAAAAGTTATTAGTTCACCAGATATTAAGAATCCATTTGGTGCATTACTTTTAAGTAATCAAATGTTTGAAATTAATTTAAAAGGTTTAGAATTTAAATATGATGGAGTAGTTGTTGAATTTGATGATAAAATATTAGAATTATTTGAATTAGTTTATCCAAAACCAGAATTATTAGTAGCTGGATTAGGTAAAAGGACGAGAATGTTAGGACCTAAAACAAAAGAGGGATTAAATAAATTAGGTATAAGAGTTGAAGCTGGTGATACGAAAAGTTCTGCATTAAGTTATGATTTATTAGCAACAGAGAGATCACCATCATTAGTTGCAGCTATTATGTTTCCACCAAATTTATAATAAAAGAAAACAATGAGGAAAAGTTAGGTTTATAAAACTATATTAAAATGTTAAAGAGAAAAAAAAACCAAATGTAGATACGAGATATAGACAGATTCTTTATAAAATAAATATAAACTTATAGAGATAAATAATGATACTAATTAAATAATTAAATAATTAAATAATTAAACAATTGATTATGGTATAACTTTTAACTTACCTGAAAGGACAAAACCATAAGCAGTTAATGAAACGATACTAATTAAATTTGATAACATACTCATACCATGCCATTTACCAAATTCTTTATCTAATGATTTTAATTCACCACTTTCAGCAGCTTTTTTATCATCACCATTAAATTTATTATCAATAATTGAATAACGTTTATTTTTTAAATCTTGACATAAAGGTGTTAACCAAGCTATATTTGCAATACCACCAGCTGAACTAGTTGCTAATAAACCTAATCCAATTGTTGAAATTGAATAAGGAGCTGTTAATCCAATTACTAAAGGTGCAATTGTTTGAGTTATAAATTGAATTGGTAAAACTTCACCTTGAAATTCACCAAATTGACGACGTGGTAAAACATCTAATGCTTTAATTGATGCAACAAATGAATGAAATGTTGTTGATCCAAATGTATAACCATATGCAAGAATATGAATTGGTAATAAAATACCCATTTTTTATATTTTGTTTAAGTTTTGATTGTTAATTGTTAGTTAAATATTTGTTAATTAAAAGCAAAATTAACATTGAAGGCAAATGATAATGAAAATGATAATGATATTCCTAATATTTTTTTATAACACCATTCCCCGATTTTTGTTCACTGTGCGAGGCATAAAAAATAACGGGATTCAAATAATAATAATATTGTGAAGTGTTGTACAAGTTATAAAATAAGTAAATAAATATAAATAATTATGTAAATAAGTATCCATGATTTGAATATATATTTAGTTAAGGAGAAATGCAGTATGTTTTGAAACTATGAAGTTTGAAAATAATAGAATAGAATAGAATAAAGTGAAATAAAATAAAATAAAATAAAGATCTACGATAAGAAAAGTCCATATGAAATAAGAATTAAATGAATAATCAATTAATTTTAATTATATTATAAAACACGGTCATAAACTGGAGCTGGAGCTGCTGGACGCATACAACAACGTGTTAACATAATTGCAAAGATTGTAAATAATGACATACCTGTACCAACCCATGTTAAAACTAAAAAATTTCTTGAAAGTTTTGCACTTATACCAAAAGTTGAATCATATTTATTAAATTCAGTTTCAATATATTTATAAGCACCTGTTGCACAACCTGATGAAATAATTGCTGCAAAAAATGATAAAGTTTGGAAAAATGAAACTACAACCATACTAAACATACACCAACATACAAGTTCACATAAAACTGCAACAATTGAAAGACAAATTGCAATAATTGAACAAATATAAATAACTTGTGAAATATGTTGAGCAGTTTTAATATAAGTACCTAATTTACCAGGTAATGTAATATCATCAGATGAAATTGAAAGACCTAAAGTATTATGATCATTAATTTCATCAACAACGAATGAAACTGGATCAAATTCATAAGTAATTGAAGTATTAGTACATGATGATGATTTAAAATGAATATCTTCCCAAATTTTATCTGTTGTTGTTGTTGTTTCACCTTGTGTACCTCTACAATATCCATACATACCAAATATATAAGCATCTGCAAAACCTAATTCTGAAGCTGTATAACTTGAAGCACCAGAATAAATTGATGAAACATCAATATCAACCATATTTAATTCTAATAAAAAGATTGAACTTTTAGCAGCTTGTTCACTAATTGTACCAACATTACTTGCAATAAGTAAAGCAATAGATGTTAATGCTGACAGAACAACTATAATAGTCCCTAAGAATGAACAACAAAACATTTTGATAATTGATCTAAAGAAGAAAATATATTATTATTGTAATTGTAATTATAATTCTAAGTGTTGATTGATATAGTTATTTTCTTTTTCCTTTCTTCAAAGATTTTTTTTTCTTTTTTTTTTTTTTTGATTTGCTTTAAAATCTGTTCAAAAGAACTCTACCTTATTTTTCAAAAAAGAGAAACGAAACAAAATAAATAAAACAAACAAAACAAACAAAAGAAAACAAAAGAAAACAAAAGAAGTAACGGAAACGAAAAGAAAAACCTACAGAATGAAAACGTGTGTTGTATACATCAGTTAAAAACCAGTCAGTTCAGAAAGTAAACAAAACGTGAATAAATAAATAAATTTAGAAATTTACAGTGCAAAATCGCTGCAGATCTGAAAAGCTTTGAAAGGGAAACAAAAAAAGAAGGGAATTTTTTTTTTTTGCTCTTGATTTGATCTGAGCCGCCCATTTTTTAAAGTGGCTGGTTTATTTATAGAAAGGGCTTAGCTTAATTGACACTTTTCCTATTTTACCCTTCTTTTCTTCTTTTCCTCTTTTATGACATAACGATTTGATTAACTACTATAAGATTATAAACAGAAATACTTAATTAATAATAATAATAATAATATTATTATTTTATAAACAACATTTAATATCCTTCAGGTAGAAGACCTAATTTTTCCATTCTAACTCTAACTGCATTACGATGACCATCTAAACCTTCAATTTCAGCTAAATCCATAACAGCACAACCAATATTATTTAAACCTTCTTTTGTAACAACTTGTGATGTAATGAATTTTTGGAATGTTGCAGTATTAACACCACTATACATTCTAGCATAACCATAAGTTGGTAATGTATGATTTGTACCTGATGAATAATCACCACAACTTTCTGGTGATAAAGCACCAACGAATACAGAACCTGCATTATCAACTTTCGGTACCCATTCTTCTGCATTTTCAATTTGTAAAATTAAATGTTCAGGTGCATATTTATTTGACATTTTAAATGCTTCTTCCATTGTTTTAACTTGAATTGTTGTTGAATGTGAAATACATTTTCTAACAATTTCAACTCTTGGTAATTTTAATGCTTGTCTATCAACTGCTTCATCAATTAAATCAACTTCTTTATCAGTCATATCAACTGCAATTAAAATAACTTGTGAATCAATACCATGTTCTGCTTGTGATAATAAATCAGATGCAACAAAATCTGGATCTGCAAATTTATCTGCAATAACTAAAACTTCAGATGGACCAGCTGGCATATCAATTGCACATAATGCATTTGAATCATTTGAAACTAACATTTTAGCAGCTGTAACAAATTGATTACCAGGTCCCATAATTTTATCACATTTTGGAATTGTTTCAGTACCATAAGCCATTGCAGCAACTGCTTGTGCACCACCAGCTAAAACAATACATTTTGCACCAACTTTATGAGCAACATAAACAACTTCTGGTGTTAATTTACCATCTTTACCTGGTGGTGATGCAAAAATAATTTCATTACAACCAGCAACTAATGCAGGAACTGATAACATTAAAGAAGTTGAAGGTAAAACTGCTGTACCACCTGGAATATAACAACCAACTTTTTCAATTGGTCTTGCAAATCTTGAACAATAAACACCTGGGCAAGTTTCAACTGTTAAAATTTCATTTTGATTTTGAGCTTCATGAAATATTTTAATATTTTCAAATGAAATATCAATTGCTTTCTTAATTTTATCACTAATTTGCATCATTTCTTCAGGATATGGAGCAAATAAAACAGGATCTTTTAATTCAACTTTATCAAATTTTGAAGTAAATTCTAATAATGCTTTATTACCTTCATTTTTAACTTTTTCAACAATTGGTGTAACTAATGACATAATATCAGAAGATTTTTGAATTGGTCTTTCAAGACATGATTCAACTTCTTCAATTGTTGCAGTTTCTGCATTAATTCTATTAAGATAAATTTTATCATTTGGTCCGATTGTTCTTTCAATTTTTTTAACTTCTTTAACATCTTTAGTTTCTTCCTTTTCAATAAATTTAGGTTTTGCATCACCTTTTCTTCTAGTAACTTTTAAAGATTTTAAATCAAGATTTTTTTCAATATCAGAAATTGAAACACCATATTTAACACATCTTGTTAAGGCAAAATAAAATAAATCAGCTGCTTCCCATGCAATTTCATCTTTTGAATTTGCTTCAGTTAATTCTTCAGCTTCTTCTTTAATTTTAGCATTTAATAATTTTTCATCATTAAATAAACGTTTTGTATATGAACCTTCAGGTGCATTTAATTTTCTTGAAATTAAAGTTTTCTCTAATGCATTTAAACCTTTAAAATTACCAAAACATGAATTTGTATTTAAATGACAAAATCCTGAACCTGATTGTTTAACAATAAATTTTAAACAATCATTATCACAATCTAAATTTAATGAAATTAATTGTTGAGTTGCACCAGATGTTGCACCTTTATACCAAAGACCATGTTTACGTGATTGATAAACACCAGTTTTAGTTTTAATTGATTCAGAAATTGATTTAATTGATGAATAAACTAAACCAAGACATTGATTTGATTCATCTAAAACTAAAGTTGTAAATAAATTATCATTACGATCAGTAACTAAAATTGGTTTAATAAATTCAACAATTGGATATAAATCATTTGATTTAATATTTTCATATTCATTTGTAAGTTTATTTGATAGAATAATTGGAATAAAACCATTTTTAATTAAATCTTGTAATTTTAAAATTTCTAATGATTCATTAATAAATATAAATGAAATTGTTGATTCAACTGATTTTTCAGGTAAATTATTTAAATCAGTATATGCAATTGTTGAATTACCTGATGGAATTTCAGTTTTTGAAATTTTTGGTGTAATTCTAGCATTTGGAATTTTTTCAATAATTGCAGTACTTTCATCTAAATTTGCAAAAATTGATACAATACCATTATTATATAATGATAAAATTGAATCAATAATTGAATCATTAATTTCATTAATTTTTAAATTAACATAAATATCAAGTTTTGAATTTTTAGAAATTGAAATAATTGATTCAGCATTTGAACCATTAAATTCGTAGATTGCTTGACCTACAACTGATAAATTTTCATCAACTTCTGATGTAGTATAGTAAGGTAATAATGGGAATACCATGTTGTATAGAGTAAGTTGGGGGGTTATCAAAATAAGATTGAATAAAAAGAAAAAGATTAAATGAAAAGATGGAAAAGAAGTGAAAAATTTAAGTTAAAACAAAGAACACTTAATTAACTAGTTAATATTAATATTACACATACTTAATACCCCAGTCTGTTTAAAAACTGGAAACGTTCAAAAAATGAGTCAGCAAAGCAGCAAGAAAAAGTGAGAAAAAGTGTTGAGATTTTTTTTGCTTGTTGCTCACTTTACAGCGCAAAGACCCGCGCGGGTGGTCAGCTCTCAGCTCTCAGCCTGAACGGTCTGTCTGTCTATACATGTCTGGCTGGCTATTCATCCGTCATCTTTGGATTTCATCAGTTATTGAACAAGAATTGCATGTCTGCTGCACTTAGTTGGTTAGCAGCTTTCTCATCTCTGTCTAATGTGGCCTTGGCCATATTGGCTTTCTTGTCCTGTAATTCAATGATACGTGATTCAATACTATCTTCAATAACTAATTTAACAATTCTAATAGGTCGATGTTGTCCAATACGATGAATTCTATCAGCCGCTTGACCTGTATCTAATGCTGGATTCCACCAACTATCTAATATGAAAACTTGATTAGCTTCAACTAAATTAAGTGCAACACCACCAGCTTTTAATGAAACTAAGAAAACTTCAACTGATGGAGTTTCAAGAAAATATTTAATACTTGATTGTCTTTGACTTGGTGTCATTGAACCTTGTAATTTAACAGTTTCAAATCCAGCCCTTTTTAATCTCCATTCAACTAAATCTAACATTGATGTAAATTGTGAAAATACAATACTTTTAGTTGTTACCCTATCAGATCTTGATTTATATAATTCTTCCATTAATGCTTCAATTTTTGTTGATGATTTCCAATTACCACCCATATCAATTCTATTAACAATTGAACTTTTCTCCATTGCTTCAAAATTCATTTCAATTGATGGACTTTCAAGATCAATACTTAATCCAATATGACAAACTGGACATTTTAATTTACTTGTATCACCATTAAAACTTTCAACATATTCAGAAATACAAATTCTACAAAATTTATGATGACAATTAGATTCAATTGGTTCTTCCGCTTCATCATCACATAATTGACAAACTATAACTCCAATTGGTATTGAATCTTCATTATTTTTCTTATTATTTTTATTATTATTTGGTAATTTCATCTTTTTTAATACTAAATCTGGATGATCAGCTAATTGTCTCATTCTAGTAATTAATGTAAAAATATTTGCATAATTATTTAAAACAACACCCTCTGCAACATAATCATCAAATTGCCTTTTAGAATTTGAATATAATGATTGATATAAATCTTTCTCTTCAGGATTGAAAAAATCTCTACGAATTTCAACAATTTTAGGTGGTAATCCTAAATCATCAGCTCTTTCAACTTTTGTTCTACGAATCATAATTTGTCTTAATAATAATTGAATCCTATGAAAACTTTCCTCACCTTCAAATTGTAATCCATATTTTTGAATATTTTTTAACATAAAATGATTAAAAAAATTTAAATGAACCATTGGTGCATGTCCACATTGTGCACAAACTCTATAATCTGGAAAATTCCATTCCTTAGATGAACATGGACATTTAGTACAAAAATATTCACAAAATGGTGATATATCTAAAAATCTAATTAATGAATATAATTCACCAATCCTATTTTGTAATGGTGTACCTGATAAACACCATCTTTTCTCACAATTTAAAACATCACATGCCTTAGCAGTTGAACTAGTCCTATCTTTAATATTATGTGCTTCATCTAATATAACTCTATAAAATTTCTTTTGATGTAAAATACTCTTCTCTTTAACTTTTTTAAATTTTTTTGTAAATCCATATCTTTCCTTTCTATAACAACTTTCAACAACTGCATATGATGTTAAAATAACATCAAATTCATTTAATTCTTCAACTGTTTTAGCTCTACTTGCACCATGAAATAATCCAACTTTTAATAAATTATTTGTATGAGTTTCAATTTCTGATTTCCATTGCATTAATGCAACAGTTGGTGCAACGACTAAATTAGGACCTTTACTACAATCATACATCATTAATGAAATCATTTGAATAGTTTTACCCATACCCATTTCATCTGCTAATATACCACCTTTATATTTACCACCTTCTTCTTGACGAATCATCCATGATAAACCTTCTAATTGGAAATTTAATAAATTAACTGCCAAATTTTTAGGTTGTTCAGCCCTCTCAACTTTTTTAGTCGGAGTTGCCTCTAATTCCGTAAAAATATCACGTAATTCAGGATGTGCTTCATAAAGTCGATTGGTACGTCTCTCAAAAGGTGTTAATTTAGGTTTAGGTTCTTTCTTTTTTCTTGTCTTTTTTGCTGTTGGTGCCTTCTTAGTGTTTTTAGATTTAGGTTTATCCTTAGATTTTTCCTTAATAAATCCACCTTCTTCAATACCTTCATCATTTTCATCATCAACTAATTCTTTAACTTCATTTTGGAGTTCTATGGTTTCTTTGTCATTTAATTCATTAGATAAAGAGCCTGTACCTTTAATTATAACTATATCATCATCTTCATCACTCAGTTCAACTGGATTATTTTTCCCACCACGAAAATTATGATTTGTGATAACAATATCATCAATATAATCTTCATCATCTTTATCATCGTCTTTATCATCGTCATCATCTTCATCATTATCATCATCTTCTTCTTCACCATCTTCTTCTTCACCATCTCCATCAATATATATGAATTCTTTAGTTTCTACTGCTTTATTGCTTTTATTATCTTTAGTTTTTCCTTTAGATGAGGTTGTGTTTTTACTTCTCGTCTCTCTGGTATTAGTGATCTTACTATTATCATTAGATCGCGTTACGGATCTTGTTCTTCTTCTTTTCCCATTATTTAGTTCACCATTCACTAATTCATCATTCCCACCAGAGTTTATATTAGCAGATCTAAGTTTCGTCATGATTCCTAACCCTATTTATGATGCAATAGTATGTAAAGAACAAAAGAAAAAGTGGGAAGAAAGCAAAGAAAAAATACATAAAATTGAAACTTTCGGAGAAGGCAAAAATTATGAAAATTATCATTAAAAAAAGAAAAGAGAAGCACTGATTTCTAAGAAAAGCGATCGCTGCATGGAAAAACCAATTATTATGGCGCATATTATCATTATAACGTTATATAGTTGCTATCAATCATTAAAATTAAATTAAAAATTACAGTTACACGTTAAATAATTAAATAAATCTGGAAAAACATTTAGACACACATATTAATAAAAGACAAATGAAAAACAAGAGAAACGAAGTGAAATTTAAATGCAAATCAAAAAAAAAACAATTTCAGATAAACCAAATTTGAAACTGACAAAAAAAAAGTAAAAATAAAAGTAAAAAAAAATAAAAAATAACGTGAAGTAAGTGTAAATTTATAACAAATAATATTTTAATCTCCATAAATTAATATCATTCACACTTTATCAAAATCCCAAAACATATTGAAATCAGGTTCCTCAGTTTTAATCTTCTTGATAGGTTCATCAGAACTAGCTTGTAATTTCCTCTTTTTATTACATTCGGCATCCTCAGGAGGAGTTGGATAAACTTTCAAACCATCGTTAATTTTCTTCTTATTCCACGTAAATAATCCATCAGATTCAATATCTGTAGCTAAACCTTTATCCTTTTTACCAAACAACAACGACATAGTCTTCTTATTGGATTTTCTCTCATTAATTAGTTGAATGAAATTCTTTGTTGAACCATATGACATAGTTTGTGCATTTTTTGATAATGTTGATGGTTCATTACCATTTGAAATTAAATTTAATGTTGATGGTGATGGATTTAAATTTAAATATGAAATGGCTTTAAATGTACTAGTAATATTATTAGCTGAAATTTTACCAGTCCATGGTAAAATTTTTAATTCTTCAGGGGATAATGCATTTGCATATTTAGCAACAGGTGTTTTAGCATTCAATCCAATTGGTGTTGCAAGAACAGCAGATGGTGTTAAAACTTTACCACTATTACTTTTAGATCTAATATGACCTAATATACCACTACTAGTTGAATCCATTTGATTAATTTTGTTCGCATTTGCAATTATATTCTTTTCTTCATTTTCTAAACCTAAAGTATCACACAATGTTGATAAAAAGTAAGCAGCTGCACCTGTAATTGGTTCATAATTAGCATTAACATCTGGTGATAATACCCCGTTTGAAGATTGTGAACTCATCGTAACTAATACACGTCTACGAGTTCTTGCAATATCAATAGCTTTTAATCTAGCTTCTTCTTTTTCAATATTTTCATTATTAACTTTTAGAACAGCCTGAACCTCAGCACTATTAGCTATATTTGATGTCGTATTTGTTGTTGAACTAGCCACTTTGTTACTGGTACTGGTAGCACCAGAAGTATTATTATTAGTATTATTAATATTCGCTGTTGGAGCAGTAGAACTAGTTGTGGCAGGTGTGTTGGGAGTTGAATTCTTTCCAGATTTCGTTTGCTTTCTCTTAGGCTTTTTAACATGTGATGTTGTATTTGAAGGAGTTGGAGCATTTGTAAGTATTTGTTTATTTCCGGAAGACATTGAAGTTTCAACTGGAGTTTGTTGACTAATATTTGGTTGTTGCTGTTGTTGAATATTTTTGACAGGTTGTTTAACATTATTTAATGTATTCATATTACTCATACCATTAGGAATCATCTTCATATTATTCAACATTTGTGGATTAATTTGAGTGTTAGTATCACCAATAAAAGTGTTATCTTGTGATTGTCTAATCTTTTGAATATTTGATGGATTAATATTATTTGAAGATAGTGGAACTTGATTAAAGGTACCCTTTGGTGGAACATTCATTGAATTTGGATTAACTGATGATGGTAATGGTTGTGATCTATTTTGTTGAGATTGAACTTGGGCTTTAACAATTTTACTGCTTTGATCTTTAACAAATTGTAAATACTTTTTCACTTGGTCGTGAATTCTATGTATCAAATTTTCATCTGCAACATATTTACCTGACATGCTTAATTTCTCTAAAATTTGCTTCAACATCAATTCACTATACATGATTCTTTTTGTTGCATCACGTTGTTTAGTTAAAAAATAAAAGTTTGGTATAATTATTGTTTGACACAAAATCATTAATTGTTTTGATTGTTTTGCCAAGCCTAAAACTTTAGTTTTTTCAGCATCAGATAAAGCCAATGTCATATCTTTCAGGTTAATTGGGGAATTAAGAGTCTCATGATATATTTCTTTTAGTGCGGCCCAATCTTCAGGAGTTGCTTTTAGACCTGGTAATAATCTAGTTCCTGAAGAGTTTGGATTATTAAATTGATTTTGATGTAATTGATTAGGTATTGAATTACCAACTTGTGATTGATTTTGATTTGTTGGTAATTGTGCTGAATGAGTAGGTAATTGTTGAGTTGGATACGCTTGACTTTGTTGTTGCTGTTGTTGTTGTTGTTGTTGTTTTCTAGCTGATGATTGTTGAACAGCTTGTTGTAAAGTATACTGGTTTTGTTGTTGCTGAATATTTTGATTTTTGGCCAATAATTGTGGATTTGCAATAGTAGGTGAAACAAAATTATTATTATTATTATTATTGTTGTTGTTGTTACCGTTATTATTATTGATATTATTAATAGTATTAATATTATTATTTGAAGATTGTGTTGAAACAGTGTTCAAGTTTTGCATACCAATAATAGGACTTGATAACATATCAACTGAATTTGAAGTATTCATACGCTTTGAAATATTTAATGGTAATTGTAAATTATCCATATTTGATGGTTGCTGATAAAGATTTTGTTGTTGCAAAGCTGGTGAAAGTACTGTATTTTGATTTAATTGAACATTTTGTTTTACTTGCTGTGCATAATTATTTTGTTGGAGATTTTGTTGAACTTGTTGAACTTGAGGAACTTGAGGAACTTGTTGCTGTGGCTGCTGCTTTTGTTGTTTTTGTTGATCAGATGTTTCTCTATTTGAATTCTGTAGGATATGTAATAAATATTTACGAACATAAGCAGCTTCTTGTTCTGGTGATAAAGTTGCAGGCAATTTACCTAAACTTTGAAGTTTTCTTATAACTTGTAAAGCTTGTGTTTTATATGCATTTATTTGGGCTTGTTTAACTTGAGATAAACGTTGTGGGTTTGATTGATTTTGATTACGAGTTTGTGATTGGGATTGAATACTTTGATTTGATTGATTTTGAGTAGAAGATTGTTGATTCATCTTTTGTGCTTGAATTTGAGCTTGAGCTTGAGCCTGTGCTTGTTGTGCCTGTAATTGAGCTTGTTGAGCTTGGAGTTGAGCAGCCTGAGCTTGTAATTGTGCTTGTGCTTGAGCTTGTTAAGCTTGTTGAGCTTGTAGTTGAGCTTGGGCCTGTGCTTGGGCCTGTGCTTGTGCTTGTGCTTGGGCTTGTGCTTGGGCCTGAGCTTGAGCTTGAGCTTGAGCCTGTGCTTGGGCCTGAGCTTGGGCCTGTCTATTCATCATAAGTATTTGCTGAGGATTTAGGGTATTAGAATTTGAATTACTATTGTTCATACTATTGTTAATGCTACTGTTCATACTACTATTCATACTATTACTAGTAATATTATTATTACTATTATTATTATTATTAGTGGTAGCACTATTAGTGGTAGTAGAACTGATATTATTATTATTGTTGTTATTAGTATTATTATTATTATTTACATTAGTAGCATAATTTTGTTTAAATAAATTAACATGCATCATATGAACATTTCTAATTGTTTGTAAATCTTCTTGACTTAGCTGATTATTTCTTAAATAAGGCATAATTGATTGCCAAGTATTTAACATTGGAGGGAAAACTTTTGGTAATTTATCAAGTAGTTCTTTTGGTATTGGAGCAGTATGAAGGTTAAGTTTAACATTATTTTGATTTGAACGTTGATTTACATCTGAATTTATATTATTTTGATTTAACTGTTGAGCACTTACTTGAGGGGACATTTGAGGTTGTTGTTGAATTTGTTGTGATTGTTGTGATTGTTGATTTTGCTGAGTCTGTTGTTGTTGTTGTTGTTGTTGTTGTTGAGATAATTGTTGATTAGCTCTTTTTGCTTGAGTTAAACTCGCAATCTTTGACTTTAAAAAATCAACATATTGTGATTTATCAGAAGAATGAGAGAAAGCATATTTTTCGAATTCTTCAGCAACTGGTTTAACTTTTTGAATTGAAAAATTTTGACCTTGAAGTTTTTGTAATGAAGTAATTAAAACTTTAATAAATTGTAAACGGTCATTTGGAGATATTTGTAAACGGAAATGTTGTTGTTGATTATTTGGTAAAAAATTACCCTGATTCGACCCATTCATTACGAATGATAACGACCACTTTTAAATAGAGTATAGAATGTATTTAATTTATATTTAGATAACCTATCGATAGACAACGAAAGAAAAGAGGTTTTGGATGATTTAAGTTAAGGTAATCAAACGTCTAATGGTAGCTGAGCACTAAAATTGTAATTATTATTAGCTGTTTTTTTAATTTCTGTTTTCTGGGGCAAACGAAAATCAAAAAATCAAAAATAAAAATCAAAAAAAAAAAAAATAAAAATAAAAATAACAAGCCAAGCAAAACTACTAACAAAATCAAAAGGGAAACTCGCCCCAAAGAGGGCGAGTTTTTGTTGCTCGTCCTCCTTTTGATTTGCCTGCCACACATTTACAATACTATTTTCTTTCTTTGTTAGTTCTCTTACGTAAGCATACAACACTATAACGATACTATAGCTATATATACTATACTATATAATCAGATTTATATACCTGATGCACCTGGGACACCTTCTTTACCTTTCAATGCAAGAAGAAGATCTCTGAATTTAGTTTTATCTCTTAAATTATCACTGTCAATGGTATCTGAATTTTTGTCTAATTTCAATAATTCAACAACTCTGTCCCAAACAGTACCGTTTTCAAGAAAGTGATCTCTTTTTTCAATAAATTCTTTTTCAACTTTTTTGGTTTCTGCAATTGCATCATCTTTTTTATTATTGTAATTTTCATAAAAATCATCAATTGCCTTTTCAGCTTCTTTTTTGATATCTTCCAATTTACGTTGTGCAATTTCATCTCTTTTAGCTATTTCTAAATCACGAGTTTTCTTCCATTCTTGAACATGTTCACTATCATTTAAATCAAGATTATTAAACTTATTAATAATTGTATTATTATTATTATCTTCTTCGTTGTTACTATTATTATTATTATCTTCTTCATTAGCTTCCGATTCTTTTAAATCTTCGGATTCAGTTACTGCTGCATTAGTACTAACTTCAGGGAATTGAGATTTAAAATCATCAAATTCATCATCTTCATCTTCTCCTTTAACTTGTTTCATAATTTCATCATCATTTTCAGATTTAAATTCATCACCTAATACTTCCTTTTCACGTGAAAGGAAATCTGAATTTGATGATGGATCTTCATTAATACCTTCAGTATTATCAATTTCTGGAAATTTATCAGCCATTTTAAAATTTAATCGAGTTGTATCCTAGTAAAATATGAAAACAGATATTATACTTGATTGAATTGTTTATTAAAACGGGAAGAAAATAATTAACATAATTAACATAAATGGATTATGAACAACACAACCCCTATACATTTTTACTTACTAGTTAAAATTGTTACATTTGCAATTTAACAACTCAACATGATTTTGTAGAATTCACCGCGCCTTCAGCTATATATACTTATTTTTTTTTATTTTTGATTTTTGCGCAGCATGTTAAATGAAGAAGGCACTACCAATTAATAATTATTGTGGCAATTTTTTTAATGAACATTTCAAACTAAACAGTTTTATATTTAAAATAAGATATTAAATATATTGTAATATTTACTATAGGTAAACAACAATAACAGGGGCATAATTTTATTTTTCATATTTTTCTCTTTGAAAAAATGTCCTTTTCCGAAGAAAAAGCTAGACAAAAGCTTATTCAATTAAATAATACACAACAATCAATTCAAACAACTTCACAATGGTGTCTTTTCCATTATAGACATTCAAATGATATTGTTCAATTATGGTTTAATATGTTTTTATATCCTGATT
Source organism: Pichia ethanolica (assembly GCA_030570435.1). Classification (NCBI taxonomy): domain Eukaryota; kingdom Fungi; phylum Ascomycota; class Pichiomycetes; order Pichiales; family Pichiaceae; genus Pichia; species Pichia ethanolica. The sequence continues at coordinate 119,225 of JAJLVP010000003.1, read as the reverse complement.
CATCTATTGATCAAAGTGAACAAAATTATAAATTAGCATTATTTTATTTATGTAATGATTTAGTTCAATTTGCCAAAAAGAAGGAATCAAAATTTAAATCTTACCTTAAAGATTTTTCTGAAATTTTACCACAAATAATTGAAAATATTTCATCAGATTCAACAAATGCTCATTTAAAGGAAAAATATTCAAGAGTTTTAAATGTTTGGAATCAAAGATCAATATTTCCATCAAATTTTATATTAAATTTACAAAATATTTTAAATAATAATTCATCAAAACCTATTATATTAAAAGAAATTCCAATTACTGAAAACAATAATTTTAATAATAATTTAATTAATAACAAAATAACTCATAATTCTAATATAATAGAGAAAAATATAGATAATCCAAAAGAATTAGAATCTGTTATATCACAATATAAAATGCTTGATAACTTATATAATTCATATAAATCAAACTATATCGATTTTAATAAATTAGTAAATAAAATATTAAATGATGATAATAATAATAATGATAATGATGATAATGCTAATAATATTAATGGAAATACAAGTGGAAATGATCAATTGAATACATTATTAAGTTCATTATCTTCATTACAAGGGAATAATACTAATAATTCAAATATAATTAATAATAATAATAATGAAATTGATGGTAGTAATACTAAAATAGATCAAGATTTAAAGAAAATAAATGAAGCTAAAGATTTAGGTATTAAAATTGAATCACAGTCAAATAAAATTACAAAACTACGTACTGATATTGCAACTGAATTAAGGAAATTAGCATCAGAATTAGATGATTGGGTTATGTTAGATAAAGGTAAACAATTCCAAATTAAGAATACAATTAAAGAAATTGAAAATAAAAAATTAGAAATCACAAAAGAGAAGGAAAATGTTTCTAATATGAATAATAATGAGGATAATGATATAAATGATGATGAAAATATTCCAACTTATGCAGATAATGATGTTAGCGATAGTGATAGTGATAATGGTTTTAAAAATAATAGTGACAGTGACGAAGAAGAGGAAGAAAAAGAGGAAGAGGAAGAAGAAAAGGAAGAAGAAAAGGAAGTTGATGAGAATAGTAAAAAACGTTTTCTTGATAAATTTAACGATACAGATGATGATATCAATAGTGAAAGTGGAAATGAAAGTAGTAAAGAAAATGGAAGAAAGAGAAACAAAAAGTCAGTTTCATTTGCTAATGATACGGAAACATTAGTATTTGACAAAGAAGAAATGATCAAACCACCATCAGTTTCCAAATCTCAATCTGAAGAAACTCAAACTTCCAATCAGGTACCAGACACATCCACTCAAGAATCTGAACCACCTTCCCAACCTAAGAATCAAGATCTTGAGGCACTCTTAGGAATGCTAAAATGATCTGTATCCATCTTGTATAGTTCTGTAGCAGAAATAAAAACAATAAAAACAATAAAATAGTAAGATTATAAAAATAGTAATACTCCAACCAACCCCGACCGAAGAACGGAAAAACCTTCTACTTGCGCTAAGAAAAGCTTACATAACAAATTTCAGTAACAAATCAGAAAGACAATAAGGTTCACCCCGTGCATGACCTTGTTGAGATTTCAGCTGTTGATGATTACAAGGAAAAAAAAAATAATCATATAATATAATATATGTCTTCGATCTGTACTGATTATTTACTGATTTATTGTACAATTTGTATCTCTGGATTGTTATCATTTGCTCTTCTCGGGTTTTGTGATTACAGACTTGTGTATTTCTTAATTTCTACCCCTTTTTTATTTTAAAAGTTAAAGCTTTCCTATCAATAATTATTTGGAATATTTTTTTTATAATTCCGATCTTCGGAGAGCTTTTTAAAGAAACAAAAACAGAAGAAGGAAAAGCAACGGGAATAAAATATAGATTTAATTAAAAACACGTTGATTACCAATGCAAACTATATCAAATACAACATCTAACTTTAATAGAGGGAAAAGGCCCATGCCTTTTTTAGAAGTATCACCCTCTTCAATAGAATATATAAGTTCACAATTAAACTCAAATTTAAACTCAAATTTAAATTCAAATACTGATGATAAAAAATTATCTGATGGATCAAAAAATTTTGATAATATTATAACATTTTGGACAACTTTAACAAAGGCCAGTAATGTAATTCAAAATGGTCAAAGATTAGAAAACATTAGTTGGCGTTTAATCAATAGAAAATTAATATTAAATGATCAATTATCAAAATCTGATTTATCAACAATAATTGATATATCAAGGGGAAATAAATGTAAAGAATTAAAGGAAAATATTCTTCATCGTAAAAAAATTCAGAAACGAATATCAAATTCAAATTTATCTTTAAATTCACCTTCATTTGCTAATAATACAACAACAAATTCAAACACTTCCGTAGATACAGAATTAACATCTTATTCTCCAAAAATTAATAATAACATAAAACAACAGATAAAAAGAAAACAATCCCCTATCAGGCATCCAGTAAAAGATGATATTGTCAATCAAAATAATAATAATCGTAATAATAGTAATAATAATATCCCAAGCTTATTTAAGAAGAACTCACCCAGATTGGAACAGACTGAAACGAAAAGTAATATAAGGAAAACAAAATTTTTTATAGACCATTCATCACCAGATTCATCATCGATTAGCCCTCCAAAGTTATTATCAAAGAATAAACAAAATAAATCCATATCAACTATTATTGAAAACAAAGATGATAAATTTGATAAGAATGAAACAAATTTGAAAAATAGCAATGAAAATAATAATAAAAAGAATAATAATATATCTTCGTTATTTGGACCAAAAACTAATGGTTTACATTCCCTTGTAAATCAAGTACAAAAAAATAATTTATCAATTAAATCAAATCCAGCGTTAATTAATAACACCCAAAATAATGTTAAGCACAAACAAGAAATTAAGACTCCATCACTATTTTCAAGAGAGAACCAATTAAAGGCAACTCAAACTAAAACTTCAACTTTATTTCAACCTCCTCAAGTTAAAAATGAATCAGATAAACTTCAGACTATTAAATCTCAAAAATCACCAACTTCAATATCTTCTGTTGCTTCTTCAATTAAATCACATACATCACTTGCACCAAAAACTTCATTATTTGTCAATCAAAGAAAAATATGTGTTGAATATACATCATCTGATGATAATTCAGATTATGATGATGACAATGATGATGACTATGATGATGACGATGACGACTATGATGATGACGACGACGACGACGACGATGATGATGATGATGATGACGATTCAGAATGGTCTTCTTTAAGTGATGATGAAGATCATAATAGTAACACTAGTAAGAATGAGTATAACAAACAGCTAGATTTTAAGAAAAAAAATGTTCTAAATAATGATGATGAATCAGTTAATGGTAAACCAACTTTAAAAAGAAGTTTGTTAAGTGGTTTATTTTTAAATGAAATGGGTAAACAAAAAGAAACGGATGAGAAGAAGCATGAATGTAAAAATGATACAGATAATAACAACTCAAAACATGCTTCTCCTAAATTAAATGATAATTCTGCATCCACAGATTCTTCATTATTTTCTAATAATAAAAAATACCCTGCAAATACTCAAAAAGGTCATTACGATTTACATCATAAATCTAATGCACCACCAACTGCTGTAACATTATTACCAACGGCATTAGCAACTCATATTTTTTTACCAACGAAAAATTTTCAAACATTTCAAAGTACTCAAAGACAACAATATCATGGTCAACCAAATCATTATTCAAATCAATATCATCATATTTCACAATATTCACAACATAATTCACATTCTCATATGCAACATCACAATCAAAATCATCATTTACCAAATACTAAACAACAAAGAACTCATTCACCATTAATTGGAAATGGAAAAGATAATGATATTACTGATAAACATAATATAACAAAACTTACAAGGGATAATATTGCAAAATATGCTGATATGCAAATGGAGAAATCTATTGCTGAAGGTTATGAAGAAGTTGAATATTCATCAAGTATTAAAACTTCAACATCATCAATTGATATACCTGGATCGCAAGATAAAATTTTAAGGGAAAGATTGAGAAGGGAGAAACAGTTTGAATTAGAAAGACAAAAATTATTAGCCCATGAAAAAATAGCAACTGTTAATGAACTTCCTAAGAATTTGGTTGATTCTATTAATAAAGAGAACAAATTACTTGGTAATAATAACTGTAATAATAACTGTGATAATAATAATAATAATAGTAATAAAATTAATACAACTAATTCAGAATTAGGTGATGAATTAGATAATAGTTCTGCAATAACGGAAATTACAAATAATCATTATGATAGTGATATCAATGGTTATCCTAATATAAATAAAGTAACATCAATTTTTACCTCGGATGGATTCGTTGATGATAATATCGTCAAAAAAATATATGGTGGAGAAATAGATGATAATGATGAAGACGAGTTAAATTATCATGCGAGAGGATGGTAAATGGGAAATTTCAAATTAATATTAAGAATTTAATATATATTTTTTTTAATAAAAGTATGTTTTTATTAGTTTTATATAAATCGTTTATACATTTATTTATAGAAAAATAAAAGGTATTTACAAGGAAGATAATTAATTAATAAATAAATTATAATTTTAAATCAGCAAATGAAATGATTTTGTTATTTGCAAAACTTTTTGGAGCTGCAATTGTTGATTCAATTTTTGAAGCTGCTTCAACTTCTAAATCTAAAGCAGTTTTCTTTACAACTTTCTTTGATTTATTACCACCAACTGTAATTTGCTTAACATAATCTGAATTTGTTAAGTAACCATTTTTAGCTGGATTTGAATAAAATTGAATATCTCTTCTTGAAATTGGACTTGCTCTAAGTGGAATATAACCTTTATTTTCAAGGTACCAATTTGGTGAATGATGAGATCTAAAACCTAAATTACGACTATAATAAACAGATACAAATTCACCACCAGCTTTTTTAATTATTTCCATTGCAGATGTTGTTGCTTTAGTTGCTTCAATTTTAATTTTTAAATTATATTCATTTGTTTTTTTATCATTTGCACCACCTAATATTGAAACACCATCTTTCATTGAACCTGTAATTAAACCACAATCTTTCATATGTTTCATTGTTAAAGTTTCACCCTCTTTAAGGAAATCTAATTTACCTTTATCATAAAATTCTTGAATTCTTGTTAATTTTAATTCATTTAAATCTAATTTTTGATGACGATAAAATCCACGTTTTGGGAATAATTTCCATAATGGAGTTTGACCACCTTCAAACCAATTTGGAACAGAACTACGTGCCTTTTGACCTTTTTGACCACGACCTGATGTCTTACCAAGTCCTGAACCTGGACCACGACCAACACGTTTTACACGATTTTTTGAATCTCTTGTTGGAGTTAAACGTGCTAATAATGAGACTGATCTAGTTTGAACAGTTCCTTGTAATTTTAATGCATCAAAGGAGCGTATTAATGATGAGAACATGCTTGTCTTTTCTGAATGTGTCTATTACTGTATTATAACAGAATCTAGTACTTATTAAAAAGAAATGAATATTACAATTTTGAAGACCACTACTCTATATAAATATCATCAACAAAAATTCGACCAGTGCAAAGAAAAAAAAACGCTCGCTGACTTTTTTTTCACTTTAAAAACTGGAAAATTTCACATAATAATAATTGCTGTTATATTATTTATTATGTAGAAAAAATGCGAGACATTAATAATTTGTCTATGTTTATAACTTAAACTATAATAACATGGATTTACGACTTTATTTAATCAGGTATATATTTAAAGATTAGTTCCTTTTCATACTCATCCACATGCAACGTTTGTAAAAAAAAAGAGATAAAGGATACTTTATAAATTAATTTCTTCTTGTTTTTGTCACAGCACAAAAAGTCAAAAACTCTTTCAGATAATGGTATTGATGTAATAATCACTTCTAAATTCTAATTATCTTAAAGAAAAAATTATGCTAAATATTTTGTAAGAGCCCAGACACCACCAATTACAGGTATTATAGAGAAGGATGGTAAATAGACATACAAGATTTCCCAAGAAGAATTTAATTTTAAATCAATTTCATAGTGATTTTCATCATGTTCTTTAAATTGACCATTAGAATAGTAATATTCCATATCATTTTCTTTAATTTCCCATTTTTTATTAATCCATTTATTCATAACTTCCATTTCTGTTTCTTCTTGTTCGATTGGAACAGTTTTATGAGATCCACTCCAATCAATTGTTGGTAATTCACTTTTTAAATCATATTCATCAACTAATATATTAACATATTGTGGTGATTCACCAAGAATATAAATTTTCCATAATGTGAAAATATCTTGAGCCATTTCATTCTTACCATGTTCAGAATATCCAATTGTAAAATCAATAATTTTAGTTGCATTTGGTGCAAGTTCTTTACAAGCAACGTATAAACCTTTGATACGTGGTAATAAAACACAATCTTGTTTTGGCAAATTACTCTTTTCTGCAAATTTATGAGATTTAATCCTATTTGTATGACTCATATTGGTACCTTCAGGAAATATAAGCATCCAAAATTTATTACTTATTGTTTTAATTGTATTAAATTGTTTAATCATATAATCTTTATCCAGTTCCCAATTTCTACTTAAAAATACAAATTTATAGTTAGTCATACCATAACCTAAAACTGGTAATTTTTGTAATGATTTTTTCATAACAATAAAGAAATGATCTGAACAATTATTCAAATAAGCTAAAAACCAAAGAAAGAACCAATCTGAATAAATCTGATGATTTGAAATTATAACAGCTGATGGATCAAATGTTAATTGTAATCTTTCATTACCAATACCTGTTGGTTTAACTTTAATATATCTATCTTTTAATTCTTTACTTTTGAAATTTAAAATAATTTTAGTTGGTGATGAAAACATACTTGTACAAAACGTCAATAAAATAACAAAATTTTTCTTTGTATAATCTAATAAACTTTGAATTTTATTCTTATCATTAGTCCTATAAAATGTTAAGAATAAAAATTGACTAAAAACAATTGATAAACATCCTGTAAAAAAGAAAAATCCTAATAAACTTAATCTAACCAATGTAAATGGAAATTTAATTATTGTTTTAATCTTTGAAATGATTTGCGAGAGTGACATTTTATTTAGTAATGTTATAAACTGACAAAACGAAAAGAGTAAATGTACTAACAAACAATTGAAGTGTCTAAAATATTAAATATTAAGAAAATATACAAGAATATGACTTTCGGATAAGATATAAATACTATAAACAAACCAGTAATGTGTCATGATGATAAATAAATTACATTCAAATGGTTGTAAAAAATATAAACATAAACAATGAAATCCGAATAATTCCTAGTTTGATTATGTAAGCATTTCAAAAAATTTCTTACTTCTATAAAATGAACCGACAAGATTAAGTTCAACAACTAATAGATCCAATTCATCCAAACAATTTCTCAAAGCAGTAGGTTCCTTATTATCCCATACTTCGACAAAGAAAACATATTGCCATGCTTTATCGATACTTGGTCTAGTTGTAATTGTTTGTAGATTGAGATTATATTTTTTGAATTTTTCAAGGATATCACATAAACTACCAAAGTTATCATTATTTTTAATTATAAAAGTTATTAAATGCATTTTATGATCAGAGAGTTCATTATTTTTATCTGGTGTCATATTCAATTTAAATTTGAAATTATCTTTTGATCCAAGACATAAAAATCTAGTTGTATTTTTATCAAAATCTTCAATATTTGAAAGTCTAATTGGTACATTATGAATTTCACTAGCTGTTGATGATGCAATTGCTGCTGTTGTTTCCTTTTCATTTTCATCTTTAATATTAACTAAAATTTCAACAGATTTTGAAGTTGATGAAGTATCGATTTTTTCAACTTTAATATTATTATCTAATTCATATTCTGATAAAAAACGACGACATTGTGTCCAAACTTGTGGATGTGAATAAATTTTAGTAATTTTACTAATATCTTTAGCATATGTAATTAAATTATGATGAATTGGTACAAATTGTTCTGATATAACTCTAAATTTAGGTGTCTCCTTTGATACTATTCTTTTACCTGATTCTGTTAAACTATTTGTAAACCAATCACGGAATAAATCATATGTTAATACCACTTGACCATTTGATGAGTTTTCAAATGGAACTAATGAATAATCAACGGATCCATCTTGAACTGATTCAAAACATGCACTGATACTTTTTTGTGGTTTATAAATTACAAAAGTATTTTCTTGTGTTTCATATTCTCTGAATTGTTGTATCGCAGCCTAAAATTAATCAAAGTAAATAAATCGTTAGTATTTAGAAATTTGAATATTTCAATAAATAATTATCTGAAAAACTATTGTTCTTGCTTTTGTTCTTTTTCACATACTTGATGAGAATAAGTTCCTGGTGGACCAAGATATCCGACTTTGATTATATTTTCTTCTGACATATTTGTTCTTGTTGTTAATAATGAATATTTAGATTAATTTAAATCTAATATTAATATGTGTCATCTATTATTTTTTTCCAATCATTTCATGTGAATCTAAAAGACTTGAAATTGAAAATTGAAATTTAATTTTAATTGCGCTCATAAATTACTTTTATTGATTTTCAATATTTAATTATTTCATGATTTCATTTAACATTAAATATTTATAAGATGTTGTATAAAAATATATATATACATAGAAGGAATAAATTATAAGGATAATAATAAATAATATTCAATTTTCCATAGATTGTGAAAGTTTAATACATTTATCCATTGAAAAATTTTTAGATCCATTATTAAAGTCTTGTAAAAGTCTAATCCTTTCATATTCGATTTCAGACTTAGTTCTAAAAGCACCATAAAATCTTTGTAAATTAAGTAATAACATTTGAGATTCTGCTAATGTAATTGCTGCATCTTTATCAACATGACCATTCATTAAAACTATATTTTTATCTTTTTCTAATTCTTGATGGAAAGCAATAGTTGTATGTGGTCTAGCATATTCTTTATGTAATTTATATTCCATTAAAGAAGTAATCATACAATGTGTTGTATATGGACCAACAAAAGACCATTGAACAAAATGAATTTCCATTGGAGTTGAATTTGGATCATCAATTTTTTCAGATTCATCTAATTGTGCATTTTCTTTTGGTAATGGTAAAACAAATGTTGGATTTCTACGAGCTAATTCATACATAACATTAAAAGTTTCAGCGGGTATAACTGCAACTAAAGATTGTGGATCAGATTGAAATTTAGCTCTCCATAAAAATTCAATTTCTTGAGCATTTAATTCTTTGATTTTATCAACAACTAAAAATGATTCTAAAGTTTTATATGGTTTTTTCGGTGTATCAGGACTAATTGGATCAAGTTTTTTCTTTTTACCTTCTAATGAATCTTTTAAATTCATTGCTTGTTCATAATCTTCAAGTTCTTTTAATGGATCAATTGCATTTAAAGTTTTTTTTGTCTCATCAATTGCTTCCTTCATTTCTTCCATTAATTCCTCTGCAGTGTCTAAACCTTTTTGCTTTGCACGAGCTTCAAGTTGAGCTTTATAACGTTCCTTAATTTCTTTTTCAATTCTTGCTTTGGATTGAATATAACGAACATTAGTTACAGAAGCAGTTCTAATTGAATATTGAGATAATAAATCAACTTTATTATTTCTACTGATATGTTTGACAATATTACATGTAGATTTAGTAAATCTTGATAACATGGTTATTTATATCAAAAGGTTCTGTTTAGCAGTAAATGATTTTAATCTTCCAAGTAATCCAATAAAATATAAATAATGACAGTAAGTTTAGTCATTAGTGAAATAAATAAATAAAAAATGGAAATTAAGAAACGAACAGAATAACCAAAAAAAATCACATTCTCGACGTCGATCGACGTCTTTAAAAAGAGATAATCGCTGACGTAATCTTATATCAAGTAAAATTTCATTAGTTTCTTCGGCGCATTAAAAAAAATATCTGTAATTGCCTCTTTGGGACAATTGTAAATAGAGAAAATAAGAGTCTGTGGTACAAAAACAGAAAACAGAGTATCTAAATTTAGTCTAGGTTAGAGAAAAAAATACACCTGGAGATTAAACCTATACATACACTGGAACATTTTAGTCTTTGAAACTGTGATTTGGACAAGGACGATGTTTAATAACTCTTCATATTGCTGAATAACACACAACTTCAAAAGATTAAAATTGCATTGCTTCATATCCACATATATATATAATATAATATATATTGAGATATTATAAATTTAATTCGATTGGTACTATTGTTTTTTTGCTGTTTTTTTTTTTTCAAAAAAGAATAATATCAAATTGAAACTTGAAAGATACCCTTAGAGAGTTAATAAAATTGACTGTTAGCATAATTAAAAAAAATATAAGAATATTCAATACTATAATCATGTCATCAACAATATCGAAATCGCATGTTTCATCAACTAGTACATCTATATCATATACTGCTTCATCAATACCTATTGCAAAAGATAATCCATTTTTAGAAACCACAAATTTTAAACAAGGAACATTATATGTTATTATTTTCCCAATAATTGGTGGATTTTTATTACTTTATATTTTAATTGCATTAATTAATAAATGTAAATCTAATAAATTAGCAAAACATATTGATTCATTTGATAAAGATTATGAATTTAATGATTATAATAATAATTTAGATCATAAAAATAGTTTCCAAAGTAGTAATGATTATGATAATTATTTAAATGATAATCCATTTAGTGATAGATATGAAACATCAAATAAATCATTTACACATAAAAAGAATTTAAGTTCAGTTGATTTTATATCACAATATCGACGTTCAATGGATAGATTATCAGGTATGGATTTAAAAACAAATATTAATAATGATAATGAAAATAATAATAATAATAATGGTAAAGATCATTCAAGAGATAAAAATAAATCAATGGGATCAGTATTACAATTAAATTTAAATCAAACATTAAGTAATTTACAATTAAATACTAATAGTAATAGTAATACCAATAGTGATCCAGATACAGTTTATTATAGTATGGTAGGTACAGATAATACAAATTCTATTTTAAATCCACCTGAAATAATTGATACAAGTGATAAAAATTCATTTTATTCAATTGTTGAACCATCTAAAACTGTTAGTAATTCAACAATTAATATACCCAATAATAAAACACGTTTCCATCATCATAGGAAATTAAGTTCAATGGCATTAGATGATTTCATATCAACAGGTGAATTACCTATTTTAAATCAACAACCACGTACGATTGATGATGTTAATCTTGAAAATGGTAATAATAATAATTTAATAATGCAAAATTCAAATAATAATGCATCTGTTGAAAGTCATTCTATGTTTGAAGATAATAGTTTTAATAATTCATATAATATACCAGATAGTAATTCTAATGTTAAACATTCAATTATTAGAAGTCTAAGCCCAATTAGGAACGGTAGAATATATAATCAAAATTTATCTAGAAGTCCAACTAGAAGTCCAACTAGAAGTCCGACTAGAAGTCCGACTAGAAGTAACCTTCCTATTGTTTAAGGGTATAATTTATAAATATATAAAAAATGGTGTGTACATATATTTCTTAAATAAATTAAATTTAGTGTTAGTACAATTATAAAACATGACTAGTTCAATTTAAATTTCTATATATAAGAATGTAAAATAAAATGACTATATTTTCTTTTTACTAACATCATATAATATAATTAAAATTTAATAAAATTGATCATAAAATTGAATAGAAAATACCTTTTATCAATCTTTTTTTTTTCCTTTTTAATTTAAATGAATGATAGATATATTGGTAAAATTATAAGTAGAAAAAAATAATAGAGAAAAGAAGTAAAGAAGGGAAAGTAAAGTAAAGTAAAGTTAAATAAATTGTAAGAAAAATAGGAGATAAATGAATGAAAGATATAAAGTTACATTATAGTACAACTACTTGATTCAGATTTATTATTATTATCATTTGAATTTGAATTGGAAGTAGCATTATGTGAAGTTGCAGCAGCTGGTTTTGCAGTTAAAGCTATTCTAGCAGCTTCAGTGAAAACTTCCTTAACACCTCTATTTTTCATTGCAGAACATTCTAAATATCTTAACGCACCTATTTGTTTTGCCATACTAACACCTTCTTCATAAGTAACTAATTTTTTCAATTGACCATTATTATTATAAGCTGAAGTTCCCATATTATTATTATTTGGATCATTATTATTATTATTACTTGGATCATCAGATTGTCTTAAATCAGCTTTTAATGCAACTAAAATTAATTTAACACCTTCACAATGTTCTAAAATTTCACCAACCCATTTATTTTTAACATTTTCTAAAGAATCTGGTGAATCAATTGAAAAGCAAAGTATTATACAATGAGTATCAGAATATGATAAAGATCTTAATTTATCAAATTCTTCTTGACCTGCAGTATCCCAAAGTGATAATTGAATTTGTTGACCATCAATGAAAATATCATGAATATAATTTTCGAAAACTGTTGGTTCATAAACTTTTGGGAAATAACCTCGTGTGAAAACATTTAATAATGAAGTTTTACCACAAGCACCATCACCTAAAATGACGATTTTTCTTTGAACTAAATTAAAACAAAAGGGGGAAGGGTGGAAAGGAATGAAAAAGGAAATAATGTTAGTATTCAATGAAGGAATTATTAATATATTATTAAATATCGGATCATTATATTCTCAATTTTAAGGTTAAACACATACCTGGTTTCGGGGGACTTCCACAAAGAGGCATCTTAGTTTATTTCTTTTCTTTTTCTATATATATTCACAAACAATTGATTGATAAACAATGATAATTGACTCGAAAGGAAAGGTAAAGAGATAGAATTGAGAACAGACTAAGATAATCAGCTAATTCATATTCTGAATAAAATAAAATATAATATCAAATAAATATTAAATAATATAAAATAAATCCCAACCTGAGGCAGATCAAAAACTAAAAACTCTGACGAGACATAAGAACTGAGACACGCACATAAAACAAACAAACAAACAAACAAACAAAAACAAACAAAAAGAAAAAGCCAGACATTTTTTTAACATTCCGTTGTTTGCAAAATAAAATAAAATACCGCGTCGATCGTCGCCACTTTTTCTCTGCCTCTTCTGCCTCAAAAAAAAAAGTTTCATGATTTTCAAATTTTGCGATTTGCGCTTTTTCGCTTTCTTTGCTTTTCCTGTTAAACAGCAACAATGATAATAATATTATTTATTATTTATTATTTACAAGAAAGGTAGTATACAAATCCTACTAATTTCCCTATTCATTATATTTCTTAATCTATTATATTAGCGTATATTAACTAAAACATTTGTTGAAATGGCAAGACGTAGTAAAAAAACTGCGGTTATTGGTAAAAGCTCAGATAGAGTAGGTAAAAAGGGAACATTAAGTAACAATCCTTTATTTATTGCATTAAATAATGATAAGAAATCAAATTCTAAATCAAATTCTAAATCCGATTTAATATCAAATAATGAATTGGCTAGAAGGTTAGCAAATACATCAAAGAATAGTAATAATAATAATAATAATAATAATAATAGTAATAATAATAATAGTAAGACACAGTCAAATGGTTTAGCAATTGCATTAGGATTAGAAAAAAAATTATCATCAAATACAAAAAGTACAAATAGTAAAAGTAGATCAAGAAGTATTCGTATTGATGAAAGTAGTATTGGTAGTAGAATTAGAGCAAGGGATAGAGAAAGAGAAAGAGAAATTGAAAGAAGAAGATCAAGGGATAGAGACAGAGATAGAGATAGAGATAGAGATAGAGATAGGGATAGAAGAGAAAGAGAGAGGAGAAGAAGAGATAGAGATTATAGGGAGGATATAAGGCAAGAAAATTTTAAAAGAGGTATTGGTAAATCAACTTCATCATCAAAAATAAGTAATAATAGTAATAATAATTCAAAGAATACAGGTAGGAAATCACAAGATTTAACATTTAAAAATGCATCATTAATTCCATTTTTACGTATTGAAAATTTAACTGATGATGTATCAGAAGCTGATATAATGATGGTTTTAACTGATAGACTAGGTCAAGTTTTAAAAATTTTAAAAATGAAATCAACTTTTGATAAAAAACCAGCTGTGACAGCAGAAGTTTTCTTTCTTGATGAAGATAAATTACAATATTATGTTAAGAAATTAAATGGTGTAACAGCTGATGGTAGAATATTAAAAGTTTCAATTGATTATCATTCAATGATAATTAATTCTGATAGACTTTGGGATAATGTTTTGAAAGAAGTTAGATTTGCAAGGCAGAGAGTCATCAGACAAGCAACTGATTCAAATCAATATAATGTTAATAATCAGCCAATTATTTCTTAAAAGAATAGAAAAAAAAACTTTATATATAAATTTAAAATATTTTAAACCTGTAATAAGATATATATTTATATTTAAACTTTTTCTAAAATTAATTGTAAATTACTCTCTATCGTAAATAGATATAAATATGTATATAAAATTTAGTCTATATATAAATATATAAATATATAAATATATAAATATATATTTTTATTTATACTAAGAATATTAATTTATAATTGTGGTATCAATTTAATATTTGTTGATGTTTCTCATTTTGAACTAAAGAATCCCAACTTAAGAAGTGTAATGGTCTTGCATAATAATAATCATCCTTTTCATTTTCATCATCATATTCAGATTCATAAGATTCAAAATTTAATGCACCTTTATGATAACCTGATGATGGACCTTTAAATGTAATTGGAGGCATAACAACAATATCATCAACTTGAGTTGGACCTCTACTTAATGTAAATAATTTATAACTGAAAACTCTATGTGTTTCAGGTCCAAAAATTTGTTCTGGTATTAAATCTTTTTCAGTTCTAGCAACTCTATGAACAACTGGATTATTTAAATCATTAAAATAATCAAATAATGTATCAGTAAAAATTGAAGCACTTGTAAATTGAATTAAAGGTTCATCATTTGAATCAACATTTTGATAAACTTGATTCCAATCAATTGATTTAATTTCATCAGATGAATTAAAACATGTAAAAACAATTCTAGCAATTAATTTTGCTAAAAATGGATGATGAGATTTTGATTTAAAAATTTTTGTACTAAATGTTAATCTTCTATTATAAAGTATATCCCAATTAACATCATTATAATCAATATCAATTCCAACCATTAATCTACTTGGTTTTAAAGTTGATTTATACCAAAATTTCAGTGGTTTTGCATCTAATGTATCAATATCTGCATAAACTCCACCATTTATAAAAATAATTAAATATTTTAAAAAATCATATTTTAATCTAATATCAGGTAAAGTTTTATAAGCTTTAACAATTTCTGGCATATCATAAGAGAAAAAATCGAAAACTTGCCTTTCAGCTTCATCTAATGTAATTAAATTATGATTATATTCTAAATTTGCAACTCTCCATCTTTCCATATGTTCAAAACATTTTGTTGGAAATTTTGGATCATCAGATCTATATTTCCAAATTTGCCAAATATTATTCTCAATTTCATTAACTTTATCAAATGGGAAATAATAATTTAACCTTTTCTCAATTGATTTTAAATTTTTAATGTTTAATTTTGGTGGTGATTCTTTTGAATAAAATAAAAAATTTGTTGAATTATTTGAATTTGAATTTGAATTTAATAAATTTAATGCATCTAATTGTGTTGAAATGGAATTATTTAAAAATAAAGAGCAAAAGAAAAAAACAGATAATGCAGATATAATTAGAATTTTAAATGTTTTAAAGAATTGTAAAAAATTTCTTAATGTTGATTTTAATGGATTTGAAGAGCCACCTATTTCTCCATGTTCAGGATCACGACTTCCCAGTCTTCTGTACATCTTCCTTTATTTATATGTGATAATTAAAAGGGAAAAGGATAAAGAGAGTATAATAAAAGTAACAGTAAATAAGAAGAGAAAGAGAAAAAGAAAGAAAAGGAATATAATAAAATAATCCAGTTCAATTCCAGTGTTTAGGCATGCAACAATCACTAATAACAATAATTTGAAAACACGTCCAGCAGAATAAACGAAGATTTGTTTTTGTTGTTGTTGATATTTTTATGTTTTCTTCTTTTTTATTTTTTCTTTTTTATTTTTTCTTTCTTATTTTTTCTTTTTCGAGTTTTTTTTTTAATCGCCATCTGTGCTTACGTAATACAGGTGCTCGCCACGGGGTTGAGAATGGGTAAATATATATAGTATATATAATATATAATATATAATATAGAGGAGGACGACGTCATCAGAGAACACTTTTGGTTGGTGTTCTTTCCCACAAAAGGTGTATACTCACTGCAAGTTGAATAGAAAGAGGTAGAGGTGTATGATCATCAAAAACATTCTTGAGAATCAAAGATCTTATTTGAATTTATCTCGAAATAACAATATACGTTCAGAACTACATATAAAACAACATTCAGAAACTGTTTTTTTTTTTTTTTGAAACATAATTTTAAGAAATACTTAACAATAACATATTATCCCTTCATCTATTTAGATCGATATCAAGTCTCAGTTGTTGATCATATCACACCAAAATATGGTTAGATAGGTTAAAATTATTTTTCAAATCAGATAAGCGACTTGAAATCGAAGGAACTCGCTGAGAGAGCGGATGTAGCCGCCGTTCAGATAACTAACTATTCGATTTAGTGTTGGATATATAAAAATATCAGAATTTACTTGATTTATTCTCTTTTCACTTTTATTGTTATTTCGTTTTTCAACATAAAAAAATTTTATCCATCTAATAGCAATCAATTAAAACGATTTAATAAATATGATTAAAAAAGAATTCCCATTAAAATCAGGTGGTTCAATTCCATCTGTTGGTTTAGGAACTTGGCAATTAGATGATGAAAAGGGATATAATGCAATTGTTTATGCATTACAAAATGGTTATAAAATGATTGATGGAGCTTTTTCATATTTTAATCAAGATATAGTAGGTAAAGCATTAAAAGATTCAGGTGTTTCAAGAGAAGAAATCTTCTTAGTTGATAAATTAGCAAATACATGGCATACAGAAGCATATAAATGTTTACAAATTACTTTAAAAAATTTAAATGTTGATTATTTAGATTTATGGTTAATGCATTGGCCATCTTCTTTAAATCATAATGGAAATGATAAAAAAACTCCAAAATTGTCAGATGGTTCAATAGATTTTGAAAAAAATTGGGATTATGTGAAAACTTGGCAAAAAATGATTGAAATTCAACAAAAATATCCTTCTAAAGTTAAAAGAATTGGCGTTGCAAATTTTAGTATTAAAGAACTTGAAATCATAATTAATTCAACTGGTGTTATACCTGATGTTAATCAAGTAGAATTACATCCAGCTCTAAATCAACAAAAATTATTCTCATATTGTAAAGAAAAGGGAATTCAATTGGTTGCTTATAGTCCATTAGGTTCTATAGGCTCTCCATTATTGAAAAACCAAGAATTAATTGATATTGCTAATTCAAAAGGTATATCTGTAGCTCAACTAATTCTTAGTTGGGGTGTCGCTAATGGCTGGCCAGTGATACCAAGATCACAATCTCCTGAGAGAATTTCAAAAAATATAAAATTAGTAGAACTTACTCCACAAGAAATTTTATTAATTCAAGACGTAGGAAATAGAAATAAAAAAAGATTTGTAAACTCTTCATGGCATACATTCACAGATGATGAATAATCTTTTTATAAAAAAATAAATAAATATTTAAATCAACATATTTTTTTACTCTTTATTTATGTATTGTACGAGAAAGGAAATTATTTTTTTTCATCTCCTTAAAGCGACACTGATAAGCCCCTTGTCGCATAAAACAGCAAATCCTATACAATAAAAAATCCAAATATATCTTATATCTTTCTTTCATGTTTAAAACTAGAACATTTTTCCATTTCTCTACTAAAAGTTTCTTTTGAAATTATTGTTTTTAAATTTTTTAATTGATTAAATTAGCAAAAGAAAAATTATGTCTTGTGAGTGCTGTTCAAGTTTATGCTCAACAGGTTCAACAGCACCAATTCCAAAATCTAAAGCGGAATATGAAAGAATTGAAAAAATAAGAAAAAACTCTCCACCTCCATTCTATGTGCATTGCTCTCAGGTTTTTGATCCAAAATCAATGAAATGTTTAGAAAATATATCTTTTAAAATAGATCCTTCAATTGGGTTAATTATTGAAATAATTACTAGAAAATCTGATGCAATTGAACAATTTAATAATAATGATATTGATTTAAGAGGTAAATTTGTCATGCCTGGATTCGTTGATGCACATACCCATATTTTTTTACATTCTTATGATGAAGCTGATAATGCAAAACAAATGAGAGATGAAAGTTTTGTTGAAAGAGTTATAAGAGCAACAAATCATTGTAAAATAGCATTGATGTCAGGTTATACCACATATAGAGATTTAGGTTCAGAAGGAATGCAAGAAGCTGATGCAAATGTAAGAGATGCAATAAATAGAGGTATTGCTATTGGACCACGTTTATATGTTGCAACAAAAGCTTTGGCTTCGATTACAGGTGTTATAACTCACACTGAAAATTCAATAGGTGGTACCAAAATACCAGAAACTAGTGAAGCTTGTGATGGTGAATATGAAATTAGAAAATGTGTAAGAAAAAGATTAGGTATGGGTTGTGATGTTATTAAATTTTATGCAGATTATAGAAAACGTACAATGAGATTCCCACCAGAGAAACCACATCCATATTTATCATCGGTTCAATTTCCTCCTGAAAATCCAAATCCAGATGTTATTTTATATACTCAACATGAAATGAATGTACTAGTTGAAGAAGCAAAAAATGCAGAATGTCCAGTTGCTGTTCATTGTGCAACAAATAAAGCTGTAAAAATGGCCGCAAATGCTGGAGTTTCAACAATTGAACATGCATTTTGGTGCGATAAAGATACTTTGTTAACAATTAAAGATAATGGTTGTATTTTAGTTCCTACATTAGCAATTGCAGAAAGACTTTATGGTGATAACTTTAAAAGTATATTAGCAAAAACGTATATGGCATGGGAAATGGGTGTTGTTCAAGCTTGTGGTGGTGATACTGGAACATTTAGTCATGGGGAAAACATAAGAGAAGTTGAACTTTTTGTTAAGTCTGGTATTCCTGTAGGCGATGCCTTGAAATGTCTTACTTATAACGGTTGGTTAGCTTGTGGTGGTCATAGATGTGGTCGACAATTTGGGTGGCTTGGTGTGGGAACAGCAGCAGATATTGTAGCTTTAGATATCACACCATTTAAAGATCTAAGTTCATTAAGAAGTCCATCTTTTGTTATGAAAGACGGTAAAGTTTATAAACAAGATGGGAAATGTACAGTTTTGTAATATTTAATTATTTTTTAGTTCTTAAAATATTTATATATGAATTTGTTATAACAAAAAGTAAATAATAATCTAATCAGTTAACACCCAAAATTGGGCCTTCAACATTTTTAAGTGATTTTACACATTTTATCAATATTGAAACACCTTTTTTCAAATCCTCAACATCAATAGTAGGAGGTGGACAAATTCTAACTCTTCTTCCTTCTGCAGCACTGTTAACCAATAAACCATTAGTTGCACATAAGGCTGCTAATCTTCCTCCATTAAAAGATGAATCCAAATATTCTGGATTTAATATAATAGCACGCAACATTCCGGAACCACTAACATCTTTAATTTCTTTACAATCAGCACTAAGAATTAATTGTTTGAGTAAATCACCTTTCTCTTTTGATTGTTTGGAGATATCTTCATCAATTAAAACGTCTAATGCTGCAACAGCAGCTAAAGTCGCAGGTGGATTAGCAGCCATTGTTGATCCAATATCACCGTACTCAACTATATCCATTATTTCAGAATTACCACAAACTGCAGACAATGGTGTAACACCACCTGCCAAAGCTTTACCGAGACATACCAAATCAGGTTTAATTCCATAATCAAAAGATTTTAAAATTGAACCTGCTCTACCTAGACCTGTTTGGACTTCATCGGCAATAAATAGAACATTATATTTTTTGCATAATTCAAATGCTTTTTTAATATAATCTGGTGGTGGATCAATAATACCAGCAGATCCTTGAATTGGTTCAACCATAAAAGCTGCTATGGTTTTATGATCCTTTTCTAATGCTTTTTCTAGGGATTCTATGTTTCCGTATTCAACAAAAATACCGGATGGTGAAGTAGGGCCAACAAATGGAACATAAGGACCAAACAAATTATTTTTGGTAGTAGCAAAAGAATGTGTAGAAATTGTTAAGCCATGATAACAGGCTGAAGTAGTTAAAATAAAAGCTTCATTTTCTTTAATATTCTTTTTTAAGTACCCCCATTTCCTTGCAATTTTTGTGGCTGTATCAGTTGCATCAGCACCAGAACACATACAAACAATTCTATTATAACCAAGGATGTCTTCTATTTTAACCGCTAATTCAGCGTAACTTGGATTGATATAAGCAGTATTAACTAATGGACATTCTTGAATGGCCTTACAAGCAGCGTCAACAATTTTAGGGTGTGAATGACCCATATTTGCAACTGCAAAAAAGGATAAAAAGTCAATGTAACAGTTTCCATCTATATCCCATAAATTTGCATTTTTTGCCTTAACTATTGGTATTGGTAATGGATTGAAACCGGCCTTGACATGGGTCTGGTAATCCTCAATGGTCTTTTGAGCTTTTGCAGAAAATTTTCCAATTGTCATTATCTTATAATTATGTATAGTATGTATAAAAAAAAACTAAAAAACCTTTACTTTTCCTGATAATATAAGAAAAAAAGAGTTTGAGTCATCCAATACAGCAACCTTGATTTCCCCAAGATTTTATACCTTGTTGATAAAATTGATCTTACAATAAAAGATTGGCTTATCGCATTTGAAAGCCGAGGAAGAAAAACGAATTACTGATTACTGATAAAAAACGGCAGTTAGCGCTCTCAGTGCGACTTTTCCTTCGACATCAGCGCTTATGAAACTTTCGGTTAACTAAACTTAATTAATGAACTAGGAATGAAGAATATATTTAAAACGAAACAATTAACCAAACATTCATACATTATAGAACTTACCTAAAAACATTTTTTTAAGGAAAATGTTGCCATCATGTACGATATGTAAGAAACGGAAGAAGAAATGCGATTTCAATCTACCCAGTTGCAAACATTGTGAAAGTATGGGAACTCACTGTGAATATTTTGATGAGGGACTCGGAAATAATGTTCCAAGAGAATATCTTAAAAATTTAAATGATAACATAACCCTGTTGAAAAGTGAAATAGAAAAATTCAAAAAAAAGATAGAGAAAAGAACAAATAACAAAAACTTTTCAACATTTACTAAAAACAAACTATATGAAACCGTGAAAAATGGTACATTCATCGAAGGTACAAATTCAACTTTGCAATATTATGGGCCTTGTTCTCTAACATCTATGGTTTATATGAGCTCAATGATGTTAGGCTTAAAAGATTCCAGTTTTGAGAAAATCTCTGTTTTAGAATATAAATCAATTCCGCCTGTTAAAATTTCTTTTGATTATTCAATTATCACAACTGATCATTCAAAAACTCTTATAACAAATTATCTTAATAACATATATCCTCATTTTTCTCTTTTACCTGAAACATTCTTTCATTTTGATTTAATGGTAAAAAATTATCCAGAGGAGAAACAATTGTATATTTTCTTGATAATGTTAGTCTCTTCGGCTCATTTAATGAGAAAAAGGTCTGATTTTATTGCAATAAAGTTAATGTTACAACAGAAAGTAATAGAAAAAATGAAAACAAAACTAAACAATGAAGATGGAGATTCTTTATTGATATTACTATTTTATACATTATATGAACTGTTAGATCCCGAGATTGGTACCTCTGTTTGGAGAACTTTGACTTTAGCCTGTGATGTGGCCGAAAGATTACAACTAAAAAATCTTGACGAGACTAAACCGTTACCTGGAGTCATGGCTAGACATATACCCAAATGTAACTTTTTAAAAGTGCTAACTTATTTGGATACAGAGGTAATGATAAGTGTAGGGAAGTTGCCCTTAATTGATTTGTCTACAACTCAGCAGATGTTTGTTGATAATAACTTGTTAAAACATCCTGAATTTTTCAAGACTTTATATGAAGATAAATCATGCTGCGATATATTGAAACTTTTACAGTATCCTAAATTTTTCAACATATCAGATTCGGAGTTATGGTTAATTGCTTCGCCTTTACTATGTCATAAATGTAAAGATTGTGAAATTGAGTACAATACAATTGTCCTAGAAATTTTAAATGCAAGCTTGAATACAATTTCAAATTGTTCAAATTTGAATAAAAAGGGTATACTTTTATATTGGATTGCTCTTTCTAAAATATCTGTTGCATTGATTAATCTAGTAATAATAAAGAGATTTTATTCTTCTAGTTATATGGGAATAATTTCGGAAAAAACAATTTTAAATAGAACACATTTGGGAAAAGAACTGATTTCAGAAATATCTTCTCAGTGGTATTATGCGAATACTGTAAAATATTTTATAGATTCTATTACGGATACTCTGTTTACTTAAACTGATTTTAATTTTGAAGAGTAATTATAATTTATATATAGTCGCCCATTTGGTTTATTAATTCTTCCAATTTCCAAAAATTGTTATCATTAAAATGGTCTTCCCAATTAGATTTATCTGAAAATCCAAAATATTTTAACATAGATTCCGTATCAGAATCATTACCCAGTTTTTCATCGTTTGATCCAGAAATATTAGAAAATGGAGGTGACATTGAGGATGTAGTAAAATTTGGAGAAACTAAATATTCAATTTGTGATGTAATTTTTAAACTTGTTTGAATATCAAACTCAATTGGATTCGATAATCGTTTTACAACTTTTGATCTTAAATCTTCAAAGTAATTAGGCATATTTGAAGCACTTATATCTGGCCACCTTTCGCTGAACAATTCTAATAATTTAATACATCCTTTTAATTTTGAATCTAAAAAATCAATTGTAAAATATTCTAAAATCCAGTCTGATTCAAACCACATGATATCTAATAAATTAACAGCAGCTTCTTCTATGTAATAAACTCCCATCAATAAGTAGGATACTTGACCAGATTCAGCATCACGTAAATATTCATCTACATGTATTGATACAGCATTGATTAGTTTCACAAATGACGTATGCGAAGGTTTTGGTATTCTAGGTGTTCGTCTTCTTAATCTAATTTGTAATGATGCTTTACATATTAACCTAAAACGTAACTGATTGATTTTAGCAAATTCTTCAGCCTTTGTATACCAATTTTCAACTTTCTCTTCCATACGATTAACCCATTCTTCAATTGTACCTTGTATTTCTTTATTGTGCCATAAAACATCACAAACTTCAGATTCACAAAGACGAAATATATAAAAATGAAGTGCAGCGGCTTTTGTTTGTGGTCCTGAATAATCAATACCTTTTTCAGTTATGAATGAATCATCAATAATAGTTGGATATTCAACTGATATTAGTGACTTTGGAATTGGAAATTTTAATTTTAAAACTGCAGATAAATGTCTTAACATACCACTACAAACCATAAATAATCTTCTTCTATCGTCAACGTCAACAACAGTTATAACTTCAGATTCTACTTCTCTATGTAACCCCATATCCATACATAAACGGAAAGCATCTCTTAAATTACTCCATATATCTGCAGCATATGGATTAGCAAAGGCATAATGAGAAATTAATAAAGTGATTTGTAATTTTTCCATATTTGATTCAAAACATGAATCCATAATTAATAATATTGTAGTTGCAAATAATGCACTTGAAGATGATAAAGCTCTTTTTTCACTTCTATTTGAGATTAATGCAGCTGAAATTGCCATTGTTATAGATATAACAGATTTATCAAAGGTAGTGGCTGAATTAAAATCATCTAAAATTTTATTCATGATATTAGTTAGAACAGATTTTGATATTATTGGATATTGTGGTAAATGAAAATCCATATAGTTTGACATCATAATTTTAATTACATTTTTTGGGATTGTTTGAAGGTCTACAGGTGGATGTTTTTCAATAAAAGATTTCATATGGCCTCGTTTATTGAAATCTATCATAGTATCAAATGGAGATGGTAAACTACTAGATTTAAAATAAAAGAATGAAAATGTTGATTTTGTAATATTATTTTCAACATTTCCAAAACTTTCTAAAAAAGGTGTTGAAACATATTTTGTAATTGAATAAGATTCTTCTTCTGCATTATCTATAACTTGATGTTTTTTTAACTGTTCAAGTTCAATCTCTAGTTGTGCAACTTTATCTTCTAAAAATAAAGGTAAACTTCTAGGAATTTCTTTATTGATACCCTTTAACCATGCATAACAATTCACATTTGCTTTTTTACAATTATCACATTTTGGAAATTCATAAGAACATGGTATTCTTTTCATCCTACAACGATAACATTTTGAAGATGTACGTCTATGTGTACTTTTCTTTAATATTTCGACTTCATCCGGTGTGAAAATTTCATCCATCAAAAATAGATTGGAAACTTTAGTTGTTTTCGAGTCTTTCAGTGATGATTCTGCTGCATGGATTTCCTTGAAAGACTTCTCGTCAAAACAGTTAGTGTCATTTTCACCATTACTATAAATGTCGTTTTTACCTCTTGACTTTGAGTACATTGTTCCAAAGTCTTATTTAGTTAATGAATGTTGGTAATGTACGGATGTTTTCTTATCGTTAAATTTTACTGCATAAAAATGAATACAAGCAATAAAAATGATGAATAAATTATTTACACACTATATGTTTGATTTAGTAATTAAGACTTACTGAGGATACATAATCAATATAAAAAGAAATAATTTATTTGGTTACTCAATTATCATAAAAAACAAATTTTGACTTCTATTTCAGACATAAAAGTTAAAATAGAAAGTTATAGTTTTTGTTGTCTATTACGTTCCGCCAAAATCATGTAATTTTTTCGTTTTTTAGAAAACATTAATTACTGTTCTTCTTTGCGACTTGTTTTAAAACAACGTCGCTCATGATAACATTATTATCACTGTTAATCTTTAATGCGTGTTGATTAATATCAATTACAAAGAAATGATATTATGAAACTGTATATATCTTCAACTAAGTATAAATGAAGGATTGGTTGTCAGAGTTGTCAATTATCTAGTAAAAATTTTAGTAAATTCATACAAGAAAAATATGCTTGCTTTTATTTATTTTTAATATTCAGCAGTTTTTCTATTTGAATGACTTTATACTAACTCTAAACTGTACACTGTATAGCAAGTATAATGTTGTTGGATATAATTTCTATTGGGAATTCCAGTCAAGTTATTAAGATCGGTGTATTCCTTATTTTAAGTTCTATTTTATTTTGGTTTTATAATTTTACTTTAAAAGCAAATCAACCAAAAATAAAAGGTATTCCTGAAATAAAGGGTAATTCAATTATTTTTGGAATATTGAAAAATCTTGAAGATGATCATCCAACAAATTTACAAAAATTATCATTAAAGAATAAAATGCCTGTTTTCCAATGTTTAATGGGTACTCAAAGAATTATTTTTATTAATTCTTTTAATGAAGCAAATGAATGGTTTATAAAAAATCAGACATCATTAATTGATAGACCTTTATTTTATACATTTCATAAACTTGTTTCAACATCTCAAGGTTTAACAATTGGAACATCCCCCTGGGATGCAACTTGTAAGAAAAGAAGATTAAATGTTCAAAGATATATGACAACACCGGCAATTCAAGAACGTGCAGGTTTAATTGATTTAGAGAGTTATTCACTTTTAAAGGATCTTTATCAATCATCAAAAGATAGTTATATTTATCCATATAAATATACTCAAAGATTAGCTTTAAATTTTACTACAATGTTATGTTATGCAACTAGATTTGATAATATTGAAACACCATTACTTGGAGAAATTTTAGATATTGTTAAAATTATTTCATCATTTAGATCAACAAATAAAAATCTTCAAGATTTTGTTCCATTTGTAAGATTATTACCAGAAAATCAAAGAAAAAAGGAAGCTATTGAGGCTAGTAATAAAAGGGAAATTTGGTTAACTAAATTAACCCATGAGGCAATAGAACATAAAGTTTCAAGAAAGAGTATTGTTGGTGATTTTGCAAATTCAAATGGTTTAGGTAGATTAGATATTGATGATGTTAAATGTATTTGTGTTGGTTTAGTATCAGGTGGTTTTGAAACTATTGGTTCTACTTCAAGTTTAATTTTTTTACAATTAATTAATAAAAATGGATTTCAATGGCAAGAAAGAATTTATAATGATTTAATTAATATTTATGGTAGCATTGAAATTGCATATTCAAAAGTACTTCTTGAAGAGAAATGTGAATTTGCTATTTCATTTATTAGAGAATTATTAAGAATGTATGCTGTCATTCCATTAATTCCAGCTCGTAAAACAATGAAAAGTTTTAATTGGAAAGGAAATTTAATCCCTGAAGGTGTTACAGTTATTTTAAATGCACAAGCTGCAAATCATGATAAAGAACATTTTGGAATAACAGTTGATGAATTTATTCCAGATAGATTTATAAATAATGAATCAATTAATAATCCACCATATCATTTTACTTACGGTGCTGGATCAAGAGCTTGTACTGCAATTAATTTATCCAATCGTATTTTGTATACGATCTTAACAAGAACTTGTTTACTATTTAAAGTACATGGAAATCCAAATCTAACACCAACTTTTGACTATATCAATTATGCTTGTGATAGATCTGCGCAAACATATTGGCCGAAGGATTTCCAAATAAAGCTTGAAAGTAGAGACGATGAGATGCTTACCAAATGTTTAGATAGCTCCAAGTCTAACTGTGAAGAAGAGATAAGTTATTCTATAGAATATATAGTTTAGACATATATATATGTAATATATATAAGTATATAGTATATATTATATATTATATATTATATATTATATATTATTAAATAAAAACAAGTCACACAACTGTCGGAGATGAAGCTCCCTTTTTTTCTCGGAGAGAAAACAAACAAACAAAGCGATCAAACCGGTCAAAAAAGAGATTTTCGTTTGCAGGCATTAAACTCGATTAATGCTCAGCCCTTTCTGTTCATTTTTGAGGGAGATAAGCTGATGTCTGATTTTGTTTGTTTGTGTGTTTATATATGTTTGTTTTGATTTGTTTGCTCATTTGTTTATTTCTTTACTTGTTTGTTTTGGTTGTCCTATTTCTACTTGATTATACAACACTTTGAGTTTAGCTTTTCATTGTTTTATTTCAATTTCAACTCTCTTTGTTTAATACAACTTGCTACACTTAAATTGTTTGAATCAACATAGATAACATGGAAGAAAAAAAATATATTAATTTCAAACTCAACGATCCACATAACCATCATAAGTGTGTTAATGTTGCAGGATCTTTCAATAATTGGAGTTCAACACATGATCCAATGAAATTTGATGTTGGTTCTAAAAATTGGATTCTTGATGTATCTGTGGATTTGCCAGTTGATCAAAAAGTAATCTATAAATATGTTGTTGATCAACATAGATGGATTTGTGATTCATCTGCTCCTTTAGAAACAGATAATCATGGTAATGAAAATAATGTTACATATGTAATTTTAAAATCAAATTTAACAAACGATAGTAATAATAATAATAATAATAATAATAATAATAATAATAATACCAATAATAGCGGTAATGATGATATTTGTAACACAAAACAACAAAGTGAAGAATTTGATCATCATTCCTTTCATGAAAATGATTTATTTGATGCTAATGATAATAGTAATGCAGAAAACGTTGATGTTGATGAATTAACTGCTCCTACAAGTGGTGAGGAAAATAATGCTAATGAAATTGAAATTACAAATAAACCACAAGAAAATTCACAAGAAATTGAACAAGTAGATAATAAAAATAGCTACAATTCAAATATTCCTAAAACAAGTGGTAAGTTTACTTTCCATTCAATATGGGAATCAATCACTTGGTTTTTCAAATATTATATCTTATCTTGGTTTTATCCTGAAAATTAATTCCGGTTTTAAATCATTAGTTTTATCTTTTATCTTTTTTTATAAAGTATTTTAATCAAGAAATTTTTAATAATTGTGTAGTTTGGTAATTAATTATATAGAGAATAAAGTCGTACACATTTCAAGATTAAAAAATTATACTGTTAATTTGATCTGAATAAAATGTATTGTTAATGAATATATATATATATAATTAAAACAAGGCAAAGCATAAAAAAAAGCATATAAAAATAAAATTGTGAATAATTATTTCTTAAAATATCTCAATTCTAACCATCTAGCTAATGGGTATCCGACAGCTGTAAAAGCAATAGCTAGGAAAGTACCTAAATCAGCCGCATATTCACCAATATGTCTTGAAATTGGACCAATATAATAAACTTGATTCATACCAACAACTGCACCTGCAACACCACAACAAAATCCAAATGTTGCAGCAATACCATTAGTTAATACAGTTTTATCATTCCAAGCTTCAAAATTATAATAAGGTTTAGAATTAACAGTGGAAAATGGAGGAACATTATCACTTTCAAAAACTTTCTTTTCCTTTCCATTTATTAGTGATGGTGAATTCAAAGATAATGATGAGGATAATGACGACGACGATGATGATGATGGTGATGATGATGAGAATGATGTGGTTATAGTATCATTCTCAGTTTTTACAGCTTCATCTTTTTCATCAACTAAAGTATCCTCTATGGTATTACCACAATTTTCAATATCTTCTTTTATTGGTGATTCTGGAACTTCATATAATTCTTTTCTAAAAAGTTTAACCAAACTTGTTGATCTGAATATTAAATTTTCTTCAGCTAATAAAGTAAAATAAATACTAATCCAATATCCTAACATTGGTAAGAAATTAGATAAGATAGCAGAGAAATGATCCTTACCGACTAATGAACAGACTAATGTAATAACAAATATAATAATAACAATAAACCATCTACTTAAATATCTATATGCTAAATCATCTAATAATTGAACTGACAATGCACTTGAATAATTATTGATAATATTATTAGTAATTAATGATAACCAAAATACAACAATTAAAAATTTGCCAAAATTTCCCCATCTATCAAAAACTAAATTAAGTAATCCACCCAATGATTTTTCTTCATAAGTTTCATACCAAAGTTCATTACCAACGGCTGCATTTCCAATTAACATACCAACAATAGCTCCAAAAATTGTTGGTATAGCAATTCCAAAAAATGTGAATAAAAATAATTTAATTTGTGATGTTTCTTCAGGAAAGATAACGTAATAATCAGCTGCACAACCACCCCATGTTGCAGTGACTGAATAAGCTAATGTAAAAAATGAAATTCTATTACCAATTTTAGTTATTTCATTATCACCTATTGTTTGTAAATTTTCGTATTGAACAAATTGTTTCCCACTTATAATATAAAGTAAAAAGACAACAATTATAACAAAAATACCTATAACACCTTCAAATTTGAAAACATATTCAATACCAAATAATGCAACTACTAAACTTACAACACTAACAATAACAATTCCAACACTTAAACTTAACCTTCCCCCACTTAACCATTTCAATATTTCACCACCTAAAACACTATTAGTAACACTCCAACCAAGAAATCCGATAATAGTAATTAAACTAACCACTCTAACCATCCAAGGTCCGAATAAATATCTAGCACCACACATTTGTCTTAAACCTGATCTTGGGCCCATTGTTGAACAATAAGCTGCTATCAAACATCCAAATAATGTACCAAATACTCCACAAATTAAAGTATCCTTATAACCTAATCCATAAATCAAAGGTCCTAAAAAATATGAAGACATTGATGTCAAACCACCACAACCGGATATCCAAAGACCCATAGTGGAAATATAAGGCCACCATGAATTACTATCGTACCTTTCGTTTGGTAAGTATCTATGAATACCTTTCGATTCAACTCCTAAAGAATCAATAAATTGTGAAGTTTTCTTTGCATAATATATTACACTTTTCATTTAACTTTTATTATTTCTAAATTCTTTATTTTGTGTTTAAGATAAATTGATAACTATTGTATTTTTTTTTTCAAATTTTAATAGAAACAAAATTAGATTTATATAATTTGAATTTAAATTGTAAATTGTTATTTTCCTATTAGATGATCAATATTTTTTTTATTATTCTATAATATTTACGAACACGTTCAAACCAAAAACTACCTTAAAACAAAAGAAATCATCTTCTCTTTATATAGAGACAAGTTATGAATCATATCAATGATTGACTTCGAATTTAATATATCGTATGGCTAATATCGGTTATGAAAATATGAAAATTGTGAAAAATGTGAAAAATGTGAAAAATTGAAATAAAAAAGCCCACAAATCTGAACTACCCGATTGCCAAATTAGAATTCGCCACTTTCAAAATGAATTTTTTCTCGAATCATTATCTTAGCGGGTATTACTCTTTTAAGATCTCGGTGGATATTACCGCCCGCAGAGTCATCAAATTTGATATTTTTTTGTAATATTACTATTAAAGTTTATAAATATTTTCAAAGTTAATTTTATTTTCGAAATTAATTTTAAACTGGAATGTATTGGTTCTTTACAATTACAAAATATAGAAATTTAAAATTAAAATGATGCATGAATTATTAGATATATTTATGTAGACGTGTAGAAAATAACTAACTAACTAGCATAGCAGTGATGAATAAATAAAGAAAAAGATAAAGAAAAAAAGGACAGAAAAGAGAAAAGAAAGGAATACAGAAAAAAACAGAAAAGAATTAAAGATAATGTAAAAAATAGGAAAAACCAAAAAAAAAAACAGGTAATGAAGAAATTTAAAAAACTAGATATTAAGAACATATATAAAAATGAAAAAATTAAAACAAGGAGAGTAAAATAACAAAATTAAAATTAAAAGAAAGTAAAGGAAATTAAAGGGAGTCAAGACTAAAGAAAATTTTTGAATCAAATAGTAAATTCATTTCATGTAATCATTAATTTAATAAAGATATAAAGATATCATTTGGTTTCATTTTGTTTATCAATTATAATTCCTAGTGGTTGAAATCTAACAGTAGCTTCATCAATAAATCCGTTGTCATCATCACCTTCGTCTTCTGAATTAGAAGAATAATTATTGATATTGATATTATTTGTATTATGTAAACCATCTAAATCATTCGATCTATTATTAATATCATTTTGATTAATAAAACTATTATTGTTGTTGTTGTTGTTATTACTATTATTATTAAAATTATTCATATTTGAATGATTCATATTTGAATTATTCATATTTGAATTATTCATATTATCATTAGAATTAATTTGAAATTGTCTTGGTGTATTACCACATCTATCTTTACCAAAATTAATTTTACATCTTTGATAATCAGGATTATTTCTTATACCATCAATTGCTTTAATTGCATTTGAAATATTTGTAAAATTAACAAAACAACAATGTCTTTCTTGGAAAAAATTAATTTGTTCAATTTCACCAAATTCTTTAAAATCATAATATAATTTATCTTTTGTAAATTGAATTTCAGGAATTTTATCTAATCCACCAATATAAATATTTCTTGATGCACCATTACCAACAGCTAAATTAATTGAATTTGGTAAAGTACCTGAATGTTTACCCCAACCAATTTTAATTTTTCTATTATGAATAATTAAACCATGTAATGAAGACATTGCATAAAATTGAGCTGCTGATATTGGATCAATAAAAGTAACAAAGCAAACATGCCTTTCATTAATTAATCTAACATTTTGTAAAATACCACCACGAACAACATTACAAATTTCTTCAATTGTTGAATCAGGATGTAAATTACCTAAATAAATTGTTCTATTACCTAAATTAGAATTACCACCAGTTGAAGTTGCAATCATTGCAGCTGCATTTGATTGTTGAACTAATGCATTTGCTATTAAATCTCTATCAACTTGACTTAAGAAATTTTCAGTATTTGGATTTAAACCTAAATATTGAGCTGCATTATGTTGTTGAGTTTTAGTAATAAAAGCACATCTATCTTTACCATAAAATATTCTTCTATCTTTATATTTATCAACTAAAGGTAAAGATTGAACGCATCTAATTGCTGCTAAAATTGAAGTAAAATGAATAAATGCAATTTTCTTTTCATGAATCATTTTAATTGTATCAATTTCACCATATTCTTTAAGATCATTTTCTAATTCTGCTTCTGTTGTATATTCTGGTAAATTACCAATATAAACATTTCTAGTTGCATTATATCTTTGAACACACGATGCAACAATTGGTTGAACTGGAGTTGGTTTACCCCAACCAATTTTAATATCATGATTATTAATTGTTAATCTTTTTAAAATTGCATCAGAATGAAATAATGTAGCTGATTTTTCATCTAAGAATGAAATAAATGCACAATTTTTTGAAGGAATTAATTTTAATGATTCAACAGTACCTGATCTAACATGATTTAATAATTCATAAGGGGTTAATCCATTAGGAATATTACCTAAATAAACTGTTCTCGAAGGAACATTTGAAATTTCAGATCCTAAATTAATAGAATTACCAGGGTTATTATTGTTGTTGTTGATGTTGTTATTATTAGTTAGATTATTTAAATCTGGTGATGTCATTTCATTTAAACCCATTTGAGAACTTGTACTTAGTTGTGGAGTCATTGATACAGATGTTGGGATAATTGGAGGTTGTGGTAATAATGAATTTGTTGAAGGTTGATTTAATAAAGGTAATGAATTTAAAGCCTGTTGTTGTTGTTGCTGCTGTTGTTGTTGTTGTTGCTGAGTTGGCAATTGAGTAAAATGACATGTTTCTAAATTTTGACTTAATAAATTATATTGAGAATTATCAAATTTTGAATTATCATTAGTTATATGACCAAAAGAATTTGAATGACCCATTTGAATATTATTATATAAAGGTTGTTGAGACTGTTGTTGATTTACAGCTAAACTCAAATCTGTATTCCAGTTATTCAATTGGTCATTAGTTGAATCATTTGATATACTAATATTTGGAGCGGAGTTATTATTTGCATGTAATTGTTGAGCTAAGAATCTATTTATATTTGACATTATTAGAAATTTAATGAGTGAAAAAAAATATGTAAAATGGCTAGAAATGAATATTTAAAAGAGTTGATTAAAAAAATGACAGCTTAGAAATTAAAATCAAAAAATTATAGTAAATGAAAAAAAGAAATGAACTAATGTATATATATATTTATATGTGTGTGTGTGTGTTTGTGAGTAAATAATAATTATTAATAAAACAATGGTATAAAATTAAAGAAGCAATTTGAATATATTTATGGAAACAACAATTAATAATTAAACTTTTGACTAGAGTATTAGTATAAATATGAATTTAGGGATATTATTTTGATTTATATCTTTTCAATAATTGTATAAATTTTTAGATTTCTGAGAAAGTGAAAAAAAAAATGATTTTTTATGTTAAAAATTATATATTATCAATTATCAAACATTGACATAAAATAAATTTGCTAATTAATGTGGAATGTTTAAATTAATAAAAGTAATTTGAAAAATATATAATAATATTATTATTATTGATATTAAATAATATTACGAAATGAAAAGTAAAGTATATTGTAATATAACTGAAATATCAAAACTTTTATAATTTTCCTGTGTGTAGAATAATGGTATTAAATTAAATACCTAAATACCAGAAAACCAGTTGGGATATAAGTTGAGTTGGTATAATAGATAAAACTATATATACTATGTATATGTATGAGTATATTGGGATGGTTAATAGGGAAAACAGGCAAAAGTAAATAGACGAAATATGATAATCTACAAAGGCAAAGTCTGTAATTGTTTTTGACAAAAGCTGAGCACGATATGTCCAATTCTGACACACACAAACCGACATCCCTCTCTCTCTCTCGCCCTCTTTTTCTCTTTCCCTTCCTCTCACAAACTGAGCTCTCGGTTCAGTCACTCACGATGGGAATAAAAACTGAAAACTGAAAAACCTAGATCGATCAAGATAGCATCTGGCGTTTTTTCCTATATTACTAGTTATTTTTTAATATTATCGCTATTGTTTGCGCCTACATCGCGAAGCTTTTCTTTTTTCGTTTTTTCTTTTTTTTTTTTTTTTTTTTTTTTTTTTTTTTTTTTTTTTTTTTTTTTTTATTTTCTGTTTAAAAAAAAATTTGAGAAAAAAAAATAAAAAAATTTTTTGAAAAAAATGAAAATCAAATCGTCGATCGACCTCAGCAGATAATTGAAGCGTCGATAGACTCGGATATTCAGTAAAATTTCTTGTTTTCACGTTTTTCCCTTATTACATGATAAAATTCATTATTCTTCGGTATTCAAGATTACTATTTACTACTACATGAATTTCAACTTCTACTTGAATCAGATCTTTACATTTATTTAGATAAATATTGAACCTCTTTCCTTTTCTTTTGCTACAGACATTTAATATTTTGTTTTTCTATTCCGGTACTACTTATTCACATGAATTCTGGCACAGGTTTAAATAATTTTGGGTTTGATCAATCTGTTAATGGACAGAATACCAATATTAATGATAATGGTATAAATATTAATAATATAAATATAAATAATAATAACATCGTTGATAATATGAATCAATTAAATCAATTAAATAATTCAATGCCAAATCAAATAAATAATCAATTTAATCAAGCAAATCTTGCTAATAATAATAATAATAATAATAATAATAATAATAATAATAATAATAATAATAATAATAACGAAACTCGTGGCTGGAATCCAGCTTATGTACAATCTTTACTTAGGAAAATTCAACCGGGACCTGGAATGACAAAACAACAACGTTTTCAACAATTATTAAGAAGTGGTGAATTAACCAGAACAGATGTTCAAATATTACAAAGACATCAACAAATGCTAAAACAAGCACAAGCTGCACGTCAAAAACAATTGCACCAAAGAGCATTACAGCAACAGCAACAACAGCAACAACAACATACATCATCTCATTCAGGAAAAAATGTTCCTGGTAAAACTATCCCTGGTAAAACTATTCCTGGAAAAACTGTTCCTGGCAAAACTGTTCCTGGCAAAACTGTTCCTGGTAAAACTCTCCCAGGCAAAACTCTCCCAGGCAAATCTGTCCCAGGCAAATCTGTTCCTGGTAAGTCTGTTCCTGGTAAATCTGTTCCGGGAAAAACATTACCAGGTGCAAGCTCTCCAGATTTTACACCATCTTTATCACATTCACCAATAAGTGGGAAATCATTGCCTGGTTCATCATCACAGTTACATCAACAAGGAATACAATCAAATCCTTCAAACCCGCCATTACAATTATCAACCAATATTAATTTACCTGTTAATAGCCCAGTATCTGTGGGGTCACCAATTAATAGACCTGTTAATATCCCAAATAATAGTCCAATGAATAGAGTTAATCAACCTGTTAATTTACCCGTTAATTTATCTGTTAATAATCTTTCTAATCAAAATATTAGTTTACCCGTTAACCAAATCAATCAAGTTAATCAAGTTAATCAAGTTAATCAAATCAATCAAGTTAATCAAGTTAATCAAGTTAATCAAATTAATCAAGTTAATCAAGTTAATCAAGTTAATCAACCAGTAAATATACCTGTCAATCAAGTTCAACAAAATCAATCAACAAATAATTCAATTCAACAGCAACAACAACAATTAAAACAACAAGAAAATCAAAAACGTTTATTACAACAAAGACAGCAGCAAAAGTTTTTTGGTTTAACAGCAGAACAATATGAAAAATTAAATGTTCAACAAAGGCAACTTCTAAAATTGCAATATTTAAGGAGGAAAGCTAAAACTCAAAGATTTTATGAATCAGATCAAGAACTTTTAAAAAAATATGAAAATAATCCACCTTCACTGGATTTCCATATTCATGAAGAACATTATAGATTTGGTAATAATGCTAATTTAATACCTAAAAATGATCCCGCCATTAAAGATTTTCTAAAATATGTTGCAAAAAAGCAGATCCCTGATGCTTTGATGGAAATTATAAAAGACGGTAATATTCAACTATATGATGGTAATATTATATTAAGAATTTATGATCATAGAATAACTAGCAAATCCAGACTAAATAATTCAACTTCTTCTATTCTTCATAATAATGATAATAATAGTTCAATAAATTTAAAGCTAGATAATTCAAATACTGATATTAATAAAACTAATGGAATTGGTAATGATAAAAATGATGATAATAATACAACTAATTCTATAAAATTAGATAATAAACCAAATAAAAATTTTAAAGAATATAGAACAATTTTACGTCTGACACAATCTGCATTATATGAAGATTTCTGTTTAACCACGGATACTCAAATGTTTAGTGATTCTTTTGTTTTAACATATGAAAGTGAGATATTAACTGCGACAACTAGAAGTGTTAATTTACAACCAATTGCTAATCCTTATTTGCAAGACAAATCATTAAGACCTAATTGTGAAATGATCACACCATTTTATAATGAAAGTGATGATAAAATGGTTTATGTTCATAGAGACGATGCTAGAGAAGTTGTTGATTACCAACTTAATAAAAAGAAGAGACCATTAACTGTTGAAAACTATGATTATAAACCATTACATAAAGATGAATCACAATCTAATTCTAAATACGAAAAATTGATGCTAATTATGAATAAATCATTAACTCACAGTAATATTTCAGCAAATAAGCAATCTGTTGAGGTTCCTAGATTCGAAAGATTACGTTTTATTGAGAATTTAAGACGTCAAAACCAAATTAAAAAGGAAAATAATTTAAGAGGTTCATCAAATATTCAAAGTCCACCTGTAGGTTATACAAGTTTTGGCTCGCTAATGGGTAACTCTAACAATACAAAGCCAATTTCCTTCCAACAAAAAGGTGATCAGTCAAATTCAATGAATATTGATAATAATTCATCAAATAATGACAAAGAGGCATTATCTAATAATACTAATTCTAAAAATAAAGGTAAGGCTGCAGGTAAATCCACAACTACTGGAACTAACCGAAAGAAAAGTGATAAACCTAAGAAACCAAGAAAACCAACCAAAAAGCAGCTTGCTGCTAAAGCAGCTGCAGAAGCGGCTGCTGCTAATTCAGGAATGCCCCCGGCACCTACATCTACTACAGCAACTGAACCTCCAAAAAAGAAAAGGGCTTCCACGAAAAAGAAGACTGCAGCTAAATCGGTGCCAGTCGATAATCCAACTCCAGATACTAAATCTACATCTGCAACTATGAATCAAAATGTCTAACTATCGAAATACCATGTATAAAATTTATAAATATATGTACTATAATCAATTTAATTTTAAAAAACATACATAAGTAACAAAACTTTTTTCAAACAAGCTGGTCAGTACAGTACATTAATAATTGATACAAATAGTCACGGTCCTTTTCATCAAATATCCACAATCCAAATGCTTTACCATTAAAATCTCTAATTATAATTAATTGATCACTTTTTTCAATTAATAAACCACGTTCTTCATTGACATCATCATCAGTAATATACTTATCACCCAAAAATCCTAAACTAAAATTCTCTGGTTGTCCACGATTTAAAACTAGCAATCCAAATCTATAATATTTTCCGTGCTTGGCATTTAAAATTGTATCTACGTTGATTTTATTAATATTATCTTGATTATCATTTTTATCCCATTCACTTCGACGAGCGTACACACTAACTGGTCCGTTGTAGGAACTCTTTACCCAATCTTCTAACTCTTCATCATATTGATATATTACACAATATGAACTAATATGCAATAACTGTGAAATTGATGGATCGTATTTGGCTATAACATTAAATGTTAATGCTTGTTTATAAATTTCCAAAGTTTGTGAAGAATCTCTGTTTTCATTTGACGTTATTCCGTCGTTGTTAGCATGTGCCTTTATTTCTGTAGTCATTAGGTTATGTGTAATTCTTAGATTGTTATATTCGTTTATTATCACTTATATTGACATATAAACCTTGAAATATCAACAGTATATCATGCAAAATATTGGGTAGACTCAACTAAACCTAAAAATTGACGATAATTTTTAAAAAATATTTAGAACATCGCCACAGTCGATGTGCTGTGTATTTATGGCACCGCCACAATCGCTCGATATATAAACAATTCGTTGCATTTACAATTTTACTATTTACAGTGGATAACATAAAAAGAAACTGAGATCATAGATAGACACCCAGCTAAATGAATAAACAAAATCATAAAATTGTTCTATATACAAATAGAAAGATAGTGGATTATCATTAGGTCCCATTCTCTAAAAATGGTGGGAATTTATTGGGGAAAATTAAAAAATATTATCAAATCATTTATTTCGTTGTTTCTTTCCTTTCTTCCTTTTCTTCTTTTTCTTCAGCTTTAATTTTATCGAAATCAGCTTTCCAAACATTATTTCCTTCTTCTTTAGTAACACCTTCAAATAAAACATCATAAACATCTTGATACCAATCTGCTGGAACTGGAGTCATACCTTCTTTAACGTTATCTGGTAACTCTTTCCAATCTGCCTCATTACCTTTAGGGAAAATAATGGTAGAAACACCAGCCCTCTTGGCTGCAATAGTCTTTTCCTTTAATCCACCAATTCTTAAAACTTTACCTGTAAGTGTTATTTCACCTGTCATTGCAACATCTGGTTTTAATGGTCTGTTAAGAGCCAAAGATAAAAATGATGAGGTAATAGTGATACCAGCTGATGGACCATCCTTTGGAACAGCACCTTCAGGACAATGTAAATGAATTTGAGCTTTATCAAAGAATTTGTTATCTGGAAAATTCTTGGCTAAGAACATTTTGGAGAAAGAATATGCAATTCTAACAGATTCTTTCATAACATCACCTAATTGACCAGTTCTTTCTAACCTTGGAGTAGAATCTTTAGTAATTGCATGTTCTAAAACAGATTCAATATATAAAGCTGAACCTCCCATTGAGGTCCATGCAAGTCCCATAACGACACCTGGAACAGTGGTTTCATACAATCTATCTGCAGTGAAAATTGGTGGACCAACATAGTCCTTCAATGTTTCAGGAGTAATGACTGATTTATAATCGTTTGGAATAACAATTTGTGGAACCTTTGTTTGTTTTTCACT
This sequence comes from Pichia ethanolica, assembly GCA_030570435.1. Taxonomy (NCBI): domain Eukaryota; kingdom Fungi; phylum Ascomycota; class Pichiomycetes; order Pichiales; family Pichiaceae; genus Pichia; species Pichia ethanolica. The sequence continues at coordinate 79,687 of JAJLVP010000003.1, read as the reverse complement.
ATCAGCAACCTTTTCTTTCAAGGTTTTGTCAGAATTTTGCTCTTCAAGCTTATCTAAAACAGATTCCGATTTTCCTTCTGTACTTTCATCTGCAACCGGTTTCTTCTTATCTATTTTTTCAGTTGCAACATCGGTAACTGGGCCATCAGGCAAAACAGATTCTTTTTCTTCAGCTAAAATTTCATCAATTTCCTCATCTCCAACTGCTTCGACGGCATTTAATGCTGCCTTTCTATAAATTTTATCGATTTGTTTCTTTAAATTTCTAACACCACTTTCTCTACAGTAATTCTTGATCAAAGTTTTAATGGCACCCTCAGTTAAATCAACGTTGACATTCTCTAAACCAGCATTTTTTTTAGCTTCAGGTGCTAAATATTTCTCTGCGATCTTTATTTTCTCATCTTCAATATAACCAGAAATTTCAATAACTTCCATACGATCAAGTAATGGGCCTGGAATTGTTTGTAATGTATTTGCAGTACAAACAAATAAAACTTTAGATAAATCAATTGGAACGTCCATATAATTATCTAAGAAAGTTGCATTTTGCTCTGGATCTAACAATTCTAATAATGCTGCTGATGGATCACCACCATTTACACTGTGAGAATGGGAAATCTTATCGATTTCATCAATTAAGATTAATGGATTTTCTGTTTGAGTTTTCTTCAAAGCTTGAACTACTCTACCTGGAATTGCACCAACATAAGTTCTTCTATGACCCTTAATTTCAGCAACATCACTTAAACCACCGACAGAAAATCTATAAAATTCTCTGTTTAAAGATTTGGCAATAGATTTACCGATAGAGGTTTTACCAACACCGGGAGGACCAACAAAACAAATGATTTTACCATTTATTTTATTTAACAATTTACCAACAGCAATAAATTCGATAATTCTATCTTTAACATCTTTCAAACCATAATGATCTTCATTCAAAACCTTCTTTGCTCTTTTAATGTTATAATTATCAACAGATTGTTTTCCCCATGGAATTTGGGTCAACCAATCCAAATAGTTTCTAGTTACTGTAAACTCAGACATAACTGTCTCCAAAGTTTGAAGTTTATTAATTTCTTCATCATAAATTTTTTTAACTTCTTCTGGCATCTTTAATTTCTTAACCCTATCATTATATTTGGCAATCAATTTGTCTCTACCATCATCAATTCCTAATTCCTTTTTAATCCATTTTAATTGTTCATTCAAATGGTATTCTCTATGTCTTTTAGCCATTCTTTCTTCAATATCTTTTTCGATCTTCTTTTGCATTTCTTTATTCATTAATTCTTTTTTCAAAACAGTTAATGCCATTTCCAATCTTTCAGAGATATTAGTACATTCTAAAATTTTTTGCAAATCTGCTTGACTACCAGCAGTTACAGCAGCAGCAAAATCAGCTAATTTCTCAGGGCAATTAAAGATATCACTATGAAGTGAAGCGCTGAAAGTTGCAAGTTGATCACTGAATGATTTATTAACTAATGACATTTCTTTCAAAACATCTAAAATAGCAGCAGTTAATGAAGTAATTACGGGATCATTTTTTTCAAATGCTTCATCTTCAACATTAGAAACGTTTGCTAAAGTAATTGGATATTTTTTCAAAAATTCTGTAGGATTTGTGTCTTCAACTTCCTCAATAGCTTCAGAATTCTCTCTATTGTTTACTAAATCAGAAGGTTCTAATAATTCTTTGTTTTTATTTTCAATTGGTTCATCGCCTTCTTTTTCACCTGTTATTCCCTCGATTATTTGTTTATTTGGTTTAGATTCAACTGGAGTTAAATCTGAATCAACATCAGAAACAGTTACCTTTGAAGCAGAATCTCCACCGTTTAAATCAGTTGCTGGTGGGAATAATTCATCTATTCTAATTCTTTTATGAGGATATAAAACAGTTGTTAAAGTTTCAACACCTGTATCTTTATCTTTAGTGTAAACATTTGAAGTAATTTGGGCTAAGACACCCGTTTCGAAAACTTGATCTTTTGATTCAATAATATCACTTTCCATATTTTCATCCTTAAATAAGAAACAACCAATAAAAGGATATTTCTTATCCAAAGATTCTTTGATAGCCTTGATAACATTTACATCAGAAATAATGACTGCTTTGTAAAAACCAGGAAATAAAGGACGACGTGAAATTGGTAATGCAACAATTTGTGGATAAACTTCAGGGAGCTCAACCATTGTTGAAGAATTTTTATTCTTTGGTTTTGGGCCTGATGAAGAATTTCCGTTATTTCCAGGAGCTGATGGAGCATTGTTACTTGAACTAGAAGCTGCTGCTGACGATTCCGATGACGATTTTGATGAATCATTACGCTTACTTACTGATTCATCTTTTTCATTATCTTCTTTCTTTTCATTTTTATCAATTTTCTCTTTCTTTTCTCCTTCCTTTTCATTGACATCATTTTTGTTTTCAGGTAATTCACTTTTTGAATCATTATCTTCCTTGTTATCATTTTTTTTAAAAAGTAAACTGTTATCAAATTTTAGCATATTTAATGAATTTTTGGATAAATAACTTGAATTATCCCAAACATTTGAGATTTTTAAGTTTTCATTATTATGTAATAATAATTCAGTGTCATAATTTGATAATCTTGATGCATTCCTTGATAATAATATTGGTTGACTAATATTAGAAATTACCAATGATTTAGATGATAGAATTTTTGTCTTTGATAAGACTGATTTTTTACAAACCAATCTTCTTGAATATCCAAACATTATATTCTATGAGATATTTTTAGTTTGTTCTATTTTTAAACGAAAAGATTAGTATCAAGAAAGTCAAAAGTGTACAAAAGACCAGAAGAATAAGTACTACATATATTAAATGATTATTTTTTATATGAGGAGGGCAAATATGTCGAAGCCGAGCACAATGTAAATTATTTTAGCTCTTCACATTAGTCAAATATTTTAATACTGAATATAGTGTATCGAATACTACGTATTTAATTATATTGCATAAGTACAAGTATTATGAGATATATATGAATATGTTAATAATATATATTCCTAATAAATAAATAAATTTGATAGAACTAAAAGATATATAAATATATTTATAAAGATAACTAAATATTTTTATAAACTTATTACTTTGGACCAATCATGTTTTCTGGTCTAACCCATTCATTAAATTGTTCTTCAGTTAAGTAACCTAATTCTAAAGCAGATTGTTTTAAGGTTAAACCTTTATGGTGTGCATTCTTTGCAATCTTTGAAGCTTTATCATAACCAATATGTGGGTTTAAAGCGGTAACTAACATTAAAGATTCATGTAATAATTTGTCAATCTTATCTTTGTTAGCAACAATACCTTCAACACAATGAATTCTGAAAGAGTTTGAAGCATCACCTAATAATCTAATTGAAGATAATAAGTTTGAAATTAAAACTGGTTTGAAAACATTTAATTCAAATTGACCTGAAGCACCAGCAAATGTAATACAAGCATTATTACCGAAAACTTGAGTACAAACCATTGTTAAAGCTTCATTTTGAGTTGGGTTAACTTTACCTGGCATAATTGAAGAACCTGGTTCATTTTCTGGTAATGATAATTCACCATAACCACATCTTGGACCTGAACCTAAGTATCTAATATCTTGACCGATTTTGAATAATGAAGCAGCAACTGTATTAAGAGCACCTGACATTTCAACAACTGCATCATGAGCAGCTAAAGCTTCGAATTTATTTGGAGCGGTATAGAATTGTAAACCAGTTAATTTAGTAACTTCTTCAGCAACTTTTTCTGGGAAACCAATTCTTGTATTTAAACCAGTACCAACAGCTGTACCACCTTGAGCTAAATATCTTAAATGTTCTAAAGCAGTTTCAATTCTTGTAATACCATTAGTACATTGTTGAACATAACCTGAGAATTCTTGACCTAAAGTTAAAGGAGTTGCATCTTGTAAATGAGTTCTACCAATTTTAATAATATCTTTAAATTCTTCAGATTTTTTTTGTAAAGCATCTCTTAAAGCTGTTAATTCTGGTAATAAATGAGTTGAAATTTCAGTAACTGCAGCAATATGCATAACAGTTGGGAAAGTATCATTTGAAGATTGTGACATATTAACATGATCATTTGGATGAACAGGAGTTTTTGAACCTAATTGACCACCTAAAATTTCAATTGCTCTATTTGAGATAACTTCATTAGCATTCATATTTGATTGAGTACCTGAACCAGTTTGGAAAACAACTAATGGGAAATGATCCATTAATTTACCTTCATAAACTTCAGTTGCAGCTTGTTGAATTGCTTCTGATAATTTTGGATCTAAAGCACCTAATTCAGTATTAACTTTTGCAGCAGCTTTTTTTAAAATACCAAAAGATTTAATAACTGGAGCTGGCATAATTTCTCTTGCACCACCAATTTTAAAATTTTGATATGATCTTTGAGTTTGAGCACCCCAGTATTTATCACTTGGAACTTCGATATCACCGAATGCATCTTTTTCAATTCTCATTGCGATTTGTGAAGTAGAGAAAGCTCTAGTTGACATTTTTAATTTTAATGATCTTGCAGCAAGCATATTTCAAAATATAAATAAATAAGTTAGAAACTGTAGGAAATAAAGAGAAAAGAAATAAAACAAATGGTTGATACAAACCAAAAAGAAAATAGAATGCTAGAGTGAGGAATGGAATGGAGTAAAACCCTACCACCACCTTCTCAACGAACAAACAGTTTCTTCCGGGAGCATATCAAATATTATACATCATCATTCTATTGCATAGTAAGTATATATGCAGATACACGTTAATTTTAATATATATGAAAACACCGCTTGATAAAATCACCGTATACGGAGGAAAATGGAAAACAAATTTTTTTTTAATAATAATGATTCAATTTCAATTGTTAAATGAAAGCCGAATATATCGGAGAAATCAAATGTAAAATCATTAAGGAAAAAAAAAATTCAAAAGAATGAAAATAACGGAGAAATTCAATGTTAACATATAATAAGCATATATAAATAATATGAATAGCATGATGACATATAACATACATAAAGATAAAAACACATAATAAAATGTTAGTATTTGTTATTAATTGTTCATAATAAATAAATTAACAGGAGTCAAATTCGGATATTTAATGATTTTATGCGAACATAAGTTGAGAAACACATCGTAAAAAAACGGAAAATGCAATGAATTTTTAATAAAACGTAAGAAAACGCACTAAAATTGTGAAAACATGAAAAATGGACAAGCGGAAAGCCGTAAATTCACGGAAGCCTCCAAAAATTGATCGCTTAAATTCGACCACTTCACATTCAACTTGACAATAATTAATTAAATTAATTAAATTAATTAAATTAACATATAATAATAACAATCAATTGACTTCTTGTATTATATTATATAACATGTAATTGAAATGTTTAATTGTCAACCATTGAAAATTAAAGCTAGAATTAAAACTAAACTAACTAATTAGTTTAGTTGTACCAATTTAATGAATTAATATTGTAAAATTGATTTAGACAGCAATGTAATATAATACATTACTTACTACCTATCCATCAACATTTTTATTTACTTCATGTATTTATTCTACTATATCTATTGTTGTGTTATCTTAATGGAATTCATTCAACTTAATTTATTAATCAATTGATAGACAATTGGCTATAATGATAATTTATATATCCTTTTTAAATTGCATTCGATAAAATAATGTGAAATTGTCCCCCCACTCCAATTGATTATATAATATATATTATATCAATTAAATTACAGTTACATACCTTTGTTGTGTTCTGACTCTAGGGTTAGTAACAGTCAAAAAGAAATATCAAATGATAACAACAACAAAAGGAAAAACACAAGGTAAATATATAAACATCCAACAACAAATTACATTATTTCAATACGTATTCTGATTTACTGTAATATTATTTGTGTGTGTGTGTGTGTGTGTAAATATATATGCTATCTCTGTATATGTATGTATGTGTTTATTTAATACATACACACACATACTAAATTTAATATGTGAAAAACACACACAGTCACTTCCTTTACCAACCGCGCTCTCCATCAGACCGCCGACTCGGACACGGATTCGGACTTGTCTTGTTCAAACACAGAATTTCTATTTCTATTTCTATTTCTATTATCATTAATTACATATTTATAAATAAATAAATATATCTATTCTTCAACACTACGGAAATATCCAAGAATCTTGCCAATACTCAAATCCTTTATTTGCTCTTGATATGCAGCATCTTGAGGTAATGCTTGTAAAAAACTGTATAGTTTAGCTTTAATATCATTTCCTTCCTCTCCTTTACCGTTATTGTAGTTTTTATTACTTTCATTTGTATTTTCATTTAATTCATCGATAACATTGTTAATGTTAATATCGTTCTCTCCAACAGTTTCAACATCTCGTAAATTTTCATACATATCATTTTCAACCTTAAATCCATTACCATATTCATCTAATTCTTTTATACAATTAAATTCATCTTCTTTACTTTTTAATCCTATATTAATTAGTTCAATTGCTGAATCTTGATTAAATGTTTTCATATATCTTTTGGTTAAATTATTAATTGATTGAATATCACCAAATGTTTGTTCAACTTCAAAATATTTTTTAAATAATATTTTTAATCCTTGTTTATCATCTTTAAAATTATCATTAATTGAAACCTCAATAACTGTTTTAAAAGTAGTCATATCATTAATATTAATCAAAAATTCTAAATATTTCACAATAAATTTAATATTTTTGGAAAAATATTGCATTCCAAGTGAAAAAGTTCTACTTGCAATTTTAATCTCTTTATTATGGTACTCAATCATTGCATATTGATAAAAAATAATCCAATCAATAAATTTATATTGTCTTGCAAGTTTAAATACAATTCTAACCTCTTTCATATTTGAAATTCTTTTAATAATTCTCATTAATAAAGAATAGCAATATGTAATTAATCTATCTTTATTCTTAATTTCATTATTATTATTATTATTATTATTATTATTATTATTATTATTATTATTATTATTATTATTATTATTATATGCTTCAATATTTTTAATCAATTCTAACCATATATTTTTAATCTTTTCAATACTTGAATTATCATTGTTATTATCAATCATATTCTTTTCATAATAATTAGATAACTGATATCTTAAAATTAAACTCAATGGATTTACTTTAATTCCATCATTTAAAACTTCAACACCATTTTTATCCTTCCCTTTATCTAAAATTAAATAATTAGAATAATTAAACCAAACTTCAGAAATTAAACCACAATATTCTAATGATGATTTATAAACATATTCAATTCTTTTATTTAATTCATTATCGCTTAAATTCATTTTATTCTTTTTCTCCCATAAAATCCATTCATTCCATCTTTTAATTTGTCTTAAACTATATCTTCTATCATCGAGCTTTTTAATGGATTTAGTAATTTTAATTAATTCTTCATTGATTTTCTTTATTTTTAAAAATTCTTCCGTAATTTCATTAAAAATTTTCCTTGATTTATTTAAATTAATATCCTCTTCAAATTTTACAAATGTTTCCCAATTATCTTCAAGATTAACATTTGGATAACTAATCATTTTTCTTAATGCTTTTCTAATTAAATCTTCCCTTGTTGATGCTTCATTTGGTGTAACTGTTTGCCACATATATAAATATTTTAAATAATCCTTCCAAAGCTCATGACTTTGGAAAAAATCAATTCCAACTGTTTCAATTGCAAAATTAAATGCTTTAAGAACAATACTTCTTGCTCTTTCACTATTATCTGGTGTAATTGGATTAATTATTTCAACATATTTTAAATATAATCTCCAAAGTCTAATATTGTATATCTTTGTTAAAACTTTTGAAAATAAACCCTCAATTAATGGTTTATCAATTGTTGAAATATCTTTCATTTTACTCTCAATATAATTACACCATTGATCTCCATCATTAACATATTGTGAAAAATATTTATTAAAAACCTTATCAATTTTTTCATTATTTTCTTCATTAATAGTTTTTGATAAAATAATTTGCCATTCTTTATATGAATAATTTTTATTCTCCTCAAATTCAATAAGTTTCGGTAGATCATTAGTTTCGATTACTGTTGGATATGTTGGCAAAAGTGTTGCCGGTGTTGGATCATATTCGTCCTCTTCTTTACTTTCAACATTTTCAAAATGAACTTTTTTTAAATCCCTTTCTTCCTCTTTTGATACATTATCAATATTTCTTTTATCTGGCATTGTGTTGGAGTTGTTTCTGTTTTCACTGTGATATCAAGTAAGCTATCAATTTGTTAACTTATATCAACACATAAGGTTTCTTTCATATATAAATTCCAAAGTCAACACAAAAAATATTTCCATTTTACACTTGGGCCGCACTTCATTTATTTCTCTTCAAATTTTGACATTTTTGAATTCACAATAAATTGTTATTGGGTTGAAATATTATTGAATTTTTACTTTATCTATCACAACAATCTTAGCTTATTGGTAGATTATAAATTTATAATATCTAATTGTTAATGAGTATATACAAAATATATTCCTGGGGGGATGGGAAACAAATAGCTCCATTCGATGCTTCTTCTCATATTTTAGGATACCTTATAAAGAAAAATTCACTTGAAGAAACTTATAAGATTATTCCAAATTCTAATATATTTAAGTCAAAGTTTAATTCTTTACCTATTTTAGTTACAGAGAATGCACAAATTGAAGGATTTGTCGAAATCTGGAATTTTATAATTGAAAACTCAAATTTAGAAATTAAGGAAAAATATAAAGATGATCCAAAACTTAAAATTTTACATATTGCTTATATGAATAATTTAGTCAATAACTTAAGTATTATAACATTATATAATTTTTTCGTTGTCAACAATAATTATGAAAATTATACAAGAGCATCATTTAAAAATTATTTACCATGGCCAACTCAATATAAACCACCTCTTGACTTTCGTAAATATGCACAAGAAATTGCGTTAAATGAAGGAATAATCGATGATGAATTAATAGAAATTGATTCCAGTCTTATAGAAGATAATTTAGAAGATGATTTGCAATCATTGAAAAAAGAAGAAAAAAATTTAAGAGAAACCCCTGTTATTAATGATATGCAAAAAATGCAAATTGAAAAACAATTAAATATTATAAGTCAAAAAAAATTTATTATTTCAAATATGCAATGTATTAAAAAGTTAAAAGAAGTTATTTCAAATTTTAATGAAATTGAAAAATCTTTAAATGATGATATCTTTAAGACAATATTTTATGTTACAATCAAATGTAACTTAATTGATGAATTGCCTGAAAATTTTATACTTACATGGTTGAAAAGTGAACAACCAAATCTGCTTAATGAGATATCTAATATAGATATTTCTATAAATACAGAAACTGCAAGCATACTACCATTATCAACCGTAGTTTATGATTTTATATCCCAGATTTTATAATATTTGTAAAATATTCTTAATCAGTAAAATTTTTGACTCCACGATGTACATAATAAAATAATATTGAACCATCAGAATCAACAATTGCAATCAATATTTTATCTACACTTTGAACTGGTTGATTGTCAGTTTGTTCAATTTTCATAAATATTAAATCCAAATTTTCAATAGTAAGTTTAGTTCTTTTATTTATAGTGAATACATACTCTGTTTGACCATTCTTTGGATTCTCACCCTTTAAAATATATATTGCTGTATTATTAGAATTAAGCCCATCTAAATTGTTTCTTGTATTAACATCAGTTATTTTCAAAGTGGTTATGTTTGACCACATAATCGCATATGTCAAATGTAATTTTACTTTATTCACTAACCCTAACGTGTTAATCATATTGATTATGTGGTGTATTATATTGATTTACTTATCTAATACTATCAAAATTATTAATTACTAAATGTATAAGTATTTTTCAAAGAAAGAAGAAATCATGTTGAAAAATTAAAGTAGTCGCAACTTTTATTTTCTATTTTCTTAACTTCTTCACTTTTCCTATCCTAAGAATTACATAAAATCTTTTAATATATATATTATCAACTATAAGTATAAAAGTCCTATTAATTTCTATATATATATATATATATATAAGTATAAATTTCAAATGTGTTTGAAAAAATCACTAGACAATGTAGTAACTTTCACTTGTGCTATTTAAATAAATATCAAATGGTAATTCTTCTTGTGATTCAGAATTAACAATATTTTCAACTTTGACTTGAACATTTTCAGAAGCAGAAGCATCAATTTGTTTTATTTCATCAAATGAAACTTCCATTGGGAATAAAGCTTCTTCATCATCAACACTTTTACATAATATTTCAAAAGATCCAGAATCATATTTTAATAAATCTGTCAATTTAACATTTACTCCATTATCAGAAAATTCTAAAGAAGCATTATCATTATCACTTGATTCAAAGGATGCATTTATAATCGGTATAATAATCAATACTTCATCTACATTTTTAGAAGTATTAACTTCATATTCAAAAGTTAAACCAATAGTACCATCATTATTATTATTAACCCATGTTGTTAATACTATTGGTAATAAACCTGAAGAATCATCTGAATCGGATGATTTTAGCGTAGATCTCCATCTTAAAACTCCTAAATTTTGATCATTAGAAGGAAATGGTTTACTTGGATCTTTAAGGCCAATAATTGAAGATGAATTAAATAATTTTTTATCAACATTTGGATGAGTTTTATATTGAGTTGAAATATCTTTATTGTCTTCTAATGATAATTTAATTTGTGCTGTTGCTAATGATGGATCATTAATTCTTATTTGTAAATCACCTTTAACTTCTGCTGATGATATTGTACCTTCCCTTGAAATTTGAGCGGAATATTTCTCATTAATAGTAAGTAAAATACCATTATTTTCAATTTGTGGTTTTGAATTTTGTTGTTGTTGATAAGTCGATTGATGTTGTTGTTCTTGTTCTCTAGATTTATATTGAGATGAGCCAATTTGAGAGGCTGGTGTACTTATTAATAAAGGTTGAGAATCACCGAGTCCAGTTGGTTTCTTACCTAATTGTAAACCACCTTTTCTAATTGGAGCTTGTTGTAAAGATGATTGTAATGGTTGTTGTTGTTGTTGTTGTTCTACAAGGCTAGAATATTCTGAATCATTATCATTAGAAGCTGGAAATTGATTATACATTTGTGATGATTGTTTAAAACCTCGGGTATTATTTTTTTGCATCATTTCTTTAAATTGTAATTCAACGACTTTCTTTTTACTATACTCTGCAGCTTCTAATTCTTTATTTCTTTCAATAATTTCTTGAATTCTTTCCTCATGTGAATCCATTTCTAAGAAATTGATAACTTGAGTTGAAGTTAAGTTTTCTTTATAACCTAAACAAATTATTTCATCAAATGCACTTAAAAGTTCAAAACAATTTTCATAAATTTCCTTTTCATCAACAGTTCTAAGAATTGATGTAATTGATTGTGCAAATAAATGTAATGTATCAATATCTTGTAAAATATTAGAATGTTTATTTGTAATTAAAACAACATAAAATTCTTCTAAAGGTTGATACATATATCTAACATTTTCATCTTCAACAGCAGTATGTTGTGATTGTGTTGAATCTGAGAGTAAAGTTGGGAAATTAGATAATAAAGATGTAACTCTTTCTTTTGTCAATTCTCTGAATTGTCTTGAAATAATGACTTTACCACCATGTGTACAAACTGATGCAGCTAACACAACCATTTTATTTTTATAAGAGATATATCAATGGATATAATTTGTTAAACAACACTTGAATTGTTGAAATGATAGTTGTTCAAACACTATAGATGATTTCAAAAAAAAAAAAGCCAAAACAGGCTCATTTAGATCATCAATCAATCAAAACAACAACTAACTGGTTTGTCATCTGCCCTCTGCGTTGGCCTCCCTCAATGAGCTGGCGAGATTGATGGATGAATGCGAAAACAGAAATATACACATGTAAATAATAATTTAAATAAACTGTGCTATTAATCTTCCCTTTTTTGTCGCGTAGTGTTTTATATTTTATTTTTTATATTTTCCAGACTATCGATCCCTTTTCAGTGAAAAGTGAAATGTCTTAAGTGCACAGATGTGTAAACTGGATCTGAAAATCTGAAAATTGACAAAATTATCCATCTCAGCTTTTATTTCAGATTTTATATTTCAACTTTAACTTTAACATTTATTATATATTATCACCCATTTATTAATTACTATAAAATAAATATTCATACACCGATATTATGAAAACCGATTATTATGAAATTCTTGGTGTAGAAGAAAATGCAACTTATATTGAATTGAAAAAAGCGTATCGTAAAAAAGCTTTATTATTACATCCTGATAAAAATCCTGATGATGTGGAAAATACAACTAGATTATTTAATGAAGTTAGAGTCGCTTATGAAACATTAAGTGATCCACAAGAACGTTCTTGGTATGATTCTCATAAATTTCAAATATTAATGGAAGATACAGATCGAGATGTAGATTTTGATTATTCTAATTATGATAACGATAATCAATCATATTATTCAGGTACAACAATTAGTGATATTGAAAAATATTTTAATAATAATCTTTATCAAAAATTTGATGATTCAATAAATGGATTTTATAGTATAGTTTCAGTTTTATTAGATAAAATAGCTTCAGAAGAGGTATCATCTGGTAAACAACAAAAATTACCAGGTTTTAATAAATTTAAAGATGATACATCATTTGCAACTGCTTGTGATCCAAGTGAATTAATGTATCCAAGAATAGGAAATTCTAAATCTAATTTTGAACTTACAAGAATGTTTTATAAAGTTTGGGGAAATTTTCAATCAGTTAAAACATTTAGTTGGGCAGATGAATATAGATATTCAACTGCACCTGATAGAAGAACTAGAAGAATGATGGAAAAGGAAAATAAAAAATTAAGGGATAATGCAAGAAAATCTTATAATGATATTATTAAAAAATTTATTACTTATATTAAAAAATTAGATCCAAGAATGGATCCAAATATACGAAAAAAATATGAAAAACAAAAACTTGCGGAGAAAAGGCAAGAAATGCATAAACAAGCTCAAATTGAGAAAGAGGAAAGACAAAGACAAAGACAATTATTTGAAGAACAAGATTGGCAAAGTGTCGATCCTGATGATTTAGCTGAAATTGAAGCACAATTAGATAAATTATATGAAGAAGAAAGAAAAATTAATGGTGAAGAATCTGATGATGATGATTTAAATGATGATATATTTGAATGTATCATTTGTAATAAAATATTTAAAAGTGAAAAGCAATTTTCTGATCATGAAAGATCTAAGAAACATTTAAAACTATTAAAACAACTTCAATGGGAAATGAGAAAAGAAGGTATAGAATTAGGAATAGATGATAAAGGATATGTTAAGGATGAATTTTCAGATAGTTTTGAAGATGAAGAAGATATTGATAAGGATGAATTTGATGATGCTGTAGAAAATTTGAGTGATCTTGAAGATCTCGATTATCTTGATGATCTTACTAATGAAGAACTACAGTATATATTAGAACAACAACTTAAAAATGAGCAAGAAGGGCACAAGGAAGAAAACATTCATACTACTATTAATAGCGATAATGAAGATGATAATGAAATTGAAATTGATGATCAAATTGATGATGATATCTATGACCATAGTAACAATTCAAACAGTGAACAAAATTCTTCCTTGGAAACAGCTACACCTCAAGAATATAAATCCGATAAAAAATTAGAAGAACTTTCTAAATTACTGAATGGTGTAGACTTGAATTCAGATGATGATGATGATTGGGGATCGACAACAAAAACTAAAGGTAAAGCTAAAAAAAATAAATCTAAAACTAGCAAAACGACAACTAAATCGCCAACTCAATTTGAACACTCCTCTTACCACATGGAAAATTGTTCTGTTTGTGGTGAATCTTTTACAAGTCGAAATAAACTATTTCAACATGTTAACAACACAGGTCATGCAGCTCCTCCAACTAAAAAGAAAAATAAGAAGAACAAAAAAAAATAATTAATAAAATGTAATTCTATAGATATATATTTATAAAAAGAGTTTTAAGAGAAAATATGAAACAAAAAGTAACTAACCTAACTACTACACGAAAAGAAAAAAAATTATTAAATTCTTTCAATGAAAAATAAAAAATTTTATGATTGAGGCCAACAGGAATCGAACCTGCAACCTTTCGATTTGGAGTCGAAAGCTCTACCATTGAGCCATAGCCCCATCACATGTTAATTTAATATTACCGATATTTATATATATAGTAAATATAGCATTTTTCTCGCTAGCAACAAGCCCAGTTGCAGGAGTTATCAATAATAATGAAGTACAAATGTTTCCCTACTATTTCCTGCTTCATCTCGAAAAAGATATTTTTGGAAGAAACCACAAGCTCAACACACTTAACTCTGCTTTTTCGGAAACATTTGAGCCAGCATATGATGTTGAAATTGGTGTTTCCTACTTCACAACTCTGCTAGAACGTCAACAAGTCATCACATCAGCAATACAAATACAACCTGAGACTCCAGTCGGTTTTGTTATCGATACATCAGATACTGATGATTTGATACAAATTCAATTACCACCGGTTCCGACATATTACAACTTCCTCTCATTTCTACAAGCTTGGTATCAGGCGGTAACAGTTCCTACACACAGAGAGGTTCCCCCTCACATTTCACTTATATGTCATTTCATCAAAAATGGACAACAGTTCTCAAATCTCTTTCAACTCTTCATAATAAACATCGTGCTAGATTTAACAAAATATACCAACTACAAGTAGGTCTCTTAAATTCATGTTTCCATCATCCTTGTTCACTCTGTCATTCGGCGGAGGGCGCCACATATCATGTTTTCTTTATATGTGCAGAAGCTGAACGTTTGTGTACTTTACTAGACTTTAATGCGACACTTCCTCAGCTAATAGGACAGGAATTAACGCCAAATGAATATTCACAAAGTAACATCATAATTAGGTTACTCATATACGCTTCAAAACAATATTATCGGGCAAGATTAGATAACACATCATTTACACCTTCTTCATCCTTTATTACATCAATGCTACACACATTTAGCTATGAACATATTAATAATCAGTCCACAAATTTTACTGTCTCCTTTTTATAACTTTTAAGATTTTTTTATTTTTTATTCTACATTTAGGTTTATTTCCTTTTTACTATTATTACTTTTGATATCGGGATAATTTTTAGGACAAATTAAAAATTCTCATCTTTGTTTCCCTTCTGATTATATTGTCCAAACTGTTTTATATAGATTTCTAGCTGGGAGACATTTAATATCGTGTAACTTGAAGGCTATTCTTTATAAGAATATATAATTTAGTAATATATCAGAAAAAAAAAAGCATTAAATGCTTAAATAGATCTTGACATACTATGGGTATGAGTCAAGAAGTAATGATTCAGGTATCATTAGCAGAAGTTGAAACAGGAAAATAAGATATAAATATGAACATTCTTATTCAAATAAAACATGCATGTAACATTGAAACGATTATTTTGATAGAAATAGTTATCACTGGAGATATGGTGGAAGCAAGGTATTGGACACAACCCTCTCTTGAAACACCTTTTCCAAAAGTATTAATATATCTGCAAATCGATTTATCAGTCCAGTGAAAAATAAATAATAAATGAATTTATAAACTAGATTGTTTGAGGTAGATTGTTTGATCTGATTATTAAATAATTAAGTATTAAAAATAACTTTGAATTAATTTTGTCAGAAGAAATTGTTTATCCTATATATATTCTCAATTAGAATATTTATTTATTTAATATTATATAAATCTATAGTTTATTAGTTCGTTAATATTAATTTTTCATATTTTTTTTTACTGCATTAATCGTTTAACTTAGTTTACAAATTATGTTTTGATAATTTTTTAAGAATATAAATTTTTACTGGGTTTATATATACCATAATCGACTACTGATATCAAAACAACTTCTTTTCCATCATTACTTTTTCATATAGTATTTTTAACATCCATCATTACATTTGAATTAAATATTTTTTTTAAAGATATATCTCTATACAAATATATTCTTTACATATTCACTCTCATCTTTAATTACTAAACGTAATTATTTCAACTAATTATATATTAAAGAAATCTAATATAAAACAAACCCAAAATTGAAACAGAAAAAGAAAGTTAAAATCGATAATTTTCAACTACTTCTTTTCCATTTTTAAAAAATACACAGGGATGATAAAAATTTGTATATAATTCAAAAAGTTCATTTATTGGACTGTGAAATTTATTATGATTTTTTGAAATATCTTTTAGAATAAGTTGCCATTTGTGAAAATCTAAATCTAAATATTTATTCCAATATTTAAGATTTTTTTTTAAATTTGAGTTGATAAAATGATATTTTTTTGATATATGTTTAAAATCCTCATTGGTTAAATTTCCCTCTAAATTTATTGAACTTTTAAAATTAATCGGTATGATTTCTGTCAAGATTGACTCATAATCTAATTTGTCATAGATTCTGATCTCCATTTTCTTTGGATCAAAAGGTGAGTACGTTAATTCATACCATGCTTTAAGATAATATTTAATATTATAATAAATGGGAATTGGAATTAATGTAATTTTTAAATGAAGATCAATGATATCGTGTTTGGCTAATATATCTATATTCTGAATTTCTTTTTGAGTATTATCAGTCAGTATTTGATGTTTTTTCAAAATAGAAGTAGGGAATATGGTTACCGTAGATGGTAAAAAGGCTGTCAAATATGCATCACTTTTATCTTCAGTTATTTTCCATTGTTCTGTGAATTTATTTGTTGCTATTAATATATACCAGTATGGAATTGTTTTAATTTTTTCTTTATTTCAATTTCCATGGAAATCTGGATGTAGTGAAAAATTTTGATTGCAGTAATGAACTTTTTTTAGCTGTTTGTAAATATTCTCATCAATATCTAGTTTACTGAAAGAATTTCTGAGACATGTGTTTGTGATTTCTTGAAGAGTGTTTTTTATCATCAAAGTTAAAGGATGATTATTGATGAAATTATGGTTTGAGAATTTAATTAAATTGACCTTGAAGTTGTTTTTTAAGGTCCATTAAATTGAAACCTCAATTTTTGTGAGCTCCATGCCAATCTATTCTATTTTTTGATAAATTATGGGGAAGATATTTAATTATTGTTTCTTTGATGTAATTAATAAAAGCTGTTATTGGTGTCCCTGTTGACATTTTTTTTTATTTTTTTTTTGTTTTTTTTATGCGCTTCAAGAGATGACTTTCATGGATTTAAACTTCTACCAAAGAATTGCTGGTGTAAATACTTATATTTTGTCTCAAATTTACTACTTAGACCAACATCACCCAATTAAAGATCACTAAATAACATATTGATCACATCAAAGAAACAATAATTAAATATCTTCCCCATAAATTATCAAAAAATAGAATAGATTGGCATGGAGCTCACAAAAATTGAGGTTTCAATTTAATGGACCTTAAAAAACAACTTCAAGGTCAATTTAATTAAATTCTCAAACCATAATTTCATCAATAATCATCAACTAAAGAAAAAGAAAAAGAAAAAGAAAAAGAAAAAGAAAAAGAAAAAGAAAAAGAAAAAGAAAAAGAAAAAGAAAAAGTCGATCGACCTTGAAAAAAAAATATCATCAATCATCATTATAATCACAACAATGATGGTGTCGTGGTATCACTAAATTTAATTTTAGTTTAAATATTAATCAAGAAGTTCTCGATCTTTAAGCAGCGTCTCGTGGAATGCGTGGAATACGAAATGTGATGAGAAAAAAGAAATACTGCTAGGGAAGAGAGTTGTTTTCAAGACGAATAGATAGATAACAGCATTATGTTAAAACGTTTTTTACTCTTGTGATAACTTTGTTTTTTCTTTATTTTAGTGCCTGGCATAGATTCATTGACGTTTATATACATCCATTTATATAAACAATTTACATTAATCAAGACATCTAATTTCTTGCAACTTTCAGCAGATATATTTTTCCCATCTTTTATTCTTACATAAAGGCATATCAAGTAAGTTTGTTTATTTTAAATACATTAAAATTAAAGGACAAAAACAAGAATTAAATCAAGCATAAATAATTAAACAGATTCATAGTTATTATTTTCACTATTTCAAGTAATAATAATAACAATATAATTAAATATAAATATATATATATATTAATATAAAAGCTTAATTTCAAATTATTATCATAATTATTATCTACAATTGATTTGTCTAGATAATAACATTATAAAAAGTAACTGATCAATTCATTTGAATCTAATACTTATCATTCATTAATTTATTCTTCAAATCAATAAGGAATATTAATAACTTAATCTTTTTCTAATTTACTTTCACTTCATATATTCACTCAATAAATTTTTTAATTCACTTTTCAAATGGGTTCATTCAATAATACAATTAAATGTGTCGTCGTCGGAGATGGTGCTGTTGGTAAAACATGCTTATTAATCTCTTACACAAGTAATCAGTTTCCTGAAGATTATATTCCAACTGTTTTTGATAATTATGCAGTTACAGTCATGATTGGAGATGAACCATATACTTTTGGTTTATTTGATACAGCTGGTCAAGAAGATTATGATAGACTAAGACCTTTATCATATCCTCAAACAGATATCTTTTTAATTTGTTTCTCTGTTGTCGTACCTTCTTCTTTTGATAATGTTAAAGAAAAATGGTTCCCAGAAATTTTACATCATGCACCACATGTTCCATGTATAATAGTTGGTACTCAAATAGATCTTAGAGATGATCAAACAGCACTTGCTAATCTAGCAAGACAACATCAAAAGCCAATAACCGCTCAACAAGGTGAAAGATTAGCAAGAGAATTAAAAGCTGTAAAATATGATGAATGTTCAGCTTTAACTCAAGTTGGATTAAAAAGTTTATTTGATGATGCAATTGTTGCAGCATTGGAACCTCCAGTTATCAAAAAATCTAAAAAATGTACAATTTTATGATGACATGAAAAGGAATGAGATAAAATAAAATAAAATAAAATGGATTAAATTAATTGAATAAACTTTTTTTTTATCATTTACCATCATCATAATTATTATTATTATTATTATCATTATCATTATCATTACAAATACAATTAGTATCATTATTATCAACAATTGTTATTTATCATTGTAAAAGTATTTGAAAACTTTGGAATGGCTCTTTCTTATAATATTATTTTTATATTTTTATACTTTCTTAACTTTTTTTATTCATAATATTTGATTTCATCTGTTTTCATTTCTTTTTTTTTCTTTCTTCCTTTGTTTTTTTCTCTCCTTTTGATTCTTTTTAACCTCTTTTTCTCTTCATTTTATTTTGTATTGTTTTAATTTGCTAAAGTTATAGCCTCTTATAATATTTATATTATCATTATATATCATTTAAATCATTTATTTTTATTATCATTTAATCAAGAAAATGAAAATGTAGGATAATTAATAACATCCGGGTAACGATAAATCGCGTAATTGAAAATTTTGGCTACTGAAAATTTATATCTCATAATTAGCTTCATGATTTTTTAAATTTGTCACTAACATTGATTTTTTTGGTTTTCTTAAAGGCAAATCTTTAAAATTCTTTAGATTAAATATAATTTAACATATATTTTCATATTAAAGATATATATTATATTTTAGTTGGAGCTAAACATAAATATGTTCTCTAATGCACGTTCAGAAACCCTATTTTTAGGGGGAGAAAAATTAAGTGGCGATGACGTTCGTAATCAAAACGTATTGGCAACTCAAGCTGTTGCAAATGTTGTCAAATCTTCATTAGGACCTGTCGGTTTAGATAAAATGTTAGTGGATGATATTGGAGATGTTACTGTTACGAATGATGGTGCAACAATCTTATCCTTATTAGATGTTCAACATCCAGCAGGTAAAATTTTAGTTGAATTAGCTCATCAACAAGACAGAGAAGTTGGTGATGGTACTACATCTGTTGTTATAATTGCTTCTGAATTATTAAAAAGAGCAAATGAATTAGTTAAGAATAAATTACACCCTACAACAATTATTACAGGTTATAGATTAGCATTAAAAGAAGCGATTAGATATATCAACGAAGTATTAAGTCAATCCGTTGATTCATTGGGTAAAGAAACTTTAATTAATATTGCCAAAACTTCAATGTCATCAAAAATTATTGGCTCAGATAGTGATTTTTTTGGTGAAATGGTTGTAAATACAATGTTATCAGTTAAAACAACAAATAATTCTGGTGAAATAAAATATCCAGTTAAGGCAGTTAATATTTTAAAAGCACATGGTAAATCTTCAACAGAGTCAGTATTAGTTGATGGTTATGCATTAAATTGTACAGTTGCTTCTCAAGCAATGTTGAAAAAAATTACAAATGCTAAAATTGCTTGTTTAGATATTAATTTGCAAAAAGCAAGAATGGCAATGGGTGTTCAAATTAATATTGATGATCCAGAACAATTAGAAGAAATTAGGAAAAGAGAATACGGAATAGTCTTAGAAAGAGTTAAAATGATAATTGCCTCTGGTGCCAATGTTGTTTTAACAACAAAGGGTATTGATGATTTATGTTTAAAAGAGTTTGTTGAAAATAAAGTTATGGCAGTTAGACGTTGTAAAAAAGAAGATTTAAAAAGAATTGCAAGAGCCACTGGTGCAACATTAGTTAATAATTTATCAAACATGGAAGGTGAAGAAACTTTTGAATCTAGTTATTTAGGTTATGCTGATGAAGTTTCACAAGAAAAATTTTCTGATGATGAATGTATACTTATTAAAAGACCTAAAAAGCACTCTGCTGCTTCAATAATATTAAGGGGTCCAAACGATTATTCATTAGATGAAATGGAAAGATCAATTCATGATTCACTTTGTGTTGTAAAGAGAACATTAGAAAGTGGTGAGGTTGTGCCAGGTGGTGGTGCTGTCGAGTGTGCTTTAAATATCTTCTTGGAGAATTTTGCGACAACTGTTGGATCACGAGAACAATTAGCAATTGCTGAATTTGCAGCGGCATTATTAGTAATACCTAAAACTTTAGCTGTTAATGCAGCAAAGGATGCATCTGATTTAATAGCTAAACTTAGATCATATCATGCAGCTTCACAACAAGTCTCTGATGCAGATACAAAAAGAAAAAATTATAAAAATTACGGTTTAGATTTAATTAAAGGTAAAGTTGTAAATGAAGTTTCAAGTGGTGTTTTGGAACCTACAATTTCAAAAATCAAGTCACTTAAATCAGCTCTTGAAGCCTGTATTGCAATTTTAAGAATTGACACAATGATCACAGTTGACCCAGAACCTCCAAAGGAAGACCCACACGCCCATTAAATTACCTTATAAACACTGATAATAGATAATTGTAGTGATCTATTTCTTTATTTATATAGAAACTATCATTTCAATCTCTTGAGAAATCAGGTGAACTAAGCCCTGAACCTCCCTCTATATAATCAAATATACTATTTAGTCATAATATTATAAGTTATACATAAATAAAAACACAACCGTTGGGCATAATTTGTACGAGCGGAACGAGAATGTTGATGTTAACGATTTTTTTCAACAGTATTTTCCGGAACGAGATGTACGAGGAATGTCTGAAATTTTTACCTAACTGTTATTCTTTCTGAAGAAGAATTTTGGTTAAAAATATATACATTCAACGTTAAAGCTTAATCTAAGATATACAGAAGAAGATAATAGTTTTTGAAATTCAATTAATAGTTCAAAACGAGAAAAATACCTATTGATAACAGATCAGAGACAACTTTTATTTTTGTAGTTAGAATATAATATTAAAACTACTGTTGTTATTGTACTACAATACTTATATAGTAGATACAAGAACTAATTAAATACACTTATATCTATCTATATCCAGATTTCATTACTAAGAGAATTACATTTATGATTAAACAACAAAACTCAAAAAGAAATAATAGTGATGGAAATATGGTGGCCGATATTGAAAATGCCAAGATCGCTAAGAAATCAACAGGGAAAAGAAAATTTCATAAAAAAAGTAGAAAAGGATGTGCTACATGTAAAAGAAGAAGAGTTAAATGCGATGAAACTAGACCTGTATGTGGAAATTGTGAAAGAATGGGGATTCAATGTGTTTATTTGATGCCGGAAAATGATAATAATGATAAGAAAATAAATACACCAGAGCCTACTAAATCATCTGCATCTTCTCAAGAGGGTAGTAGAAGAGAAGATAATAAAGATTATATCAAACAAGAGAAGTTAGATTTATCGAAATTAGTATCTCCATCTACACCTTTAATGTCAAATAGTAATCTTACAAACATCAATATGCCACCTATTTCACCTATTTCACAATTTTTACAACAATTACCTCAATCACCAGTAGCTACAGCTGCTGCTTCACAATTTTTGAATAATTTTCCACCTGAAGTTCAGGTAAAGTTGTTTCAACAATTTCAACAGTTACCTGTAGATAAGCAACAACAACTTTATCAAAGTTTACCAATGAGCGTTAGACCATCATCTGAAACTTTGACAATGCCAGACGAAAACCTATTAAATAATTTAAATAAATCTCCAAATGTTGGGACAAATTCTTTTGCTGATTTACTTGGTGATATTGTACCAAATAGAGCATCATTTATGAAACAAGCTCTTCAGGAAAAAACACCAACTCCACAAGAACTAGCAGCTCAATATCAACAACGTTCACAGGCATCAAAAGAAATACCAATGAATTTTGAAAATAAAGGCCCATCATTATCACCAGACTCTATTAGATCACCGTTACCACCAATTTCAAATGGCCAATCAACTAGTATAGGAACACTATCAGATTTAAACATGTTGGATTTAAGATTAATGTATCACTATACAACAAAAGTTTGGCCAACTATTACAGCTGCTGGTATTTCTGACTCTAAAATTTGGTCAGATGATATACCAATGCTTGCATTTAAGTATCCATTTTTAATGCATTCAGTATTAGCATTTTCCGCCACACACTTATCGAGGACCGAAAGAGGTTTAGATCAATGTGTTACTTGTCATAGAGCGGAAGCTTTACGATTATTAAGAGAGGCTGTTCTGGAAATGTCACCAGAAAATACAGATGCATTGGTTGCTTCTGCCTTAATATTGATTATGGATTCTCTAGCAAATGCTTCATTGCCAACATCTAGCTCAATAAAATCATTGCCTCCATCAGCTTGGGTTTTCCATGTTAAAGGTGCAGCAACAATATTGACGGCTGTTTGGCCATTAAGTGAGAAATCACGATTTTATAAATTTATCTCTGTTGATTTGGGTGATTTGGGTGAAATCGGTTATGATCTGATAAGTGGTGAATTGTCTAATACTTCAGATAGTAATGAAAACTCAAGATCAAACAGTATTAGTGTCGACAAATCAATTAACAAAAGATCATCGAAAACATCGATTGAAGAAAATGATAACGATGAACAGTTTGTTCCTAATGAAAATGATAATAATAATCGTGAAAACCATCATCGTCAAAAAATGAGAGGTACATCAACTCCCGATTTATCAACGTTGGCAAATATGGCAGCTAGAACATGTGCCCAGTCTAAAAAGCCAAGATTTTCATCAATTGAATGCTTTGATGACGAAATTTCAGATATGTTTCCAGTGTCATTAAACTCACCATATTTTCCAACACTTGCTTATATGGCCAAGCTTCATAAAGAATTTAATAAATCTGATTTTATTTTAAGAATTTTTGCATTTCCTGCGTTATTAGATAAACGATTTCTTGGATTACTAATTAATTGTGATTTATCTGCAATGAGAATAATGAGATGTTATTATAAATTATTGAGAAATTTTACCGAAGAAATGAAAGAAAAAGTCTGGTTTTTAGAAGGAGTTAGTTCTGTATTACCTGTTGATGTTGAGCAATATGCCGGGGGTGGTGGAATGCATATGATGCTTGATTTTCTTGGTGGTCCCTCTACAATTGATGATGATGGAAATGGTGAAAATTATGTAGCTAAATCTGCTGCACAATCAGGCCTGCTAGATACAAATAATTTACCTAGTGCATCTATGACAGATAGTCTAGGATTAGATGATACTAGTGGTTTGAACAATAACGAAGTTAATGAATAGTTCTGTACGTAATAAATCTTTATTTTTGGGAATTTCTTTTTTATTTTTATTTTTTTTTCCTTTGCTTTATAAATTTTGGGATCTTCATTTAATTAGAAATTATTTAATTTTGACTTTTTATTTATATAATTTTATAATTTTGATTTATAGCTATATTTTAAAGAAAATTAATACAAAATAGGTTAGATCTTAACCCTTTGGACTCCATCATCGTCTCTTATTACACCTAATTCTAATAATTTAGCAAATGCAAGTGAAAAATGTTCGTTGAAAAGAGTTTCATTTTCTGCATAAATTTCAACCCATTTTTTGAAATCAGAACATCGAAGTAGTTCAATGTCGGTGTTTAACATCATTAAAGATTTATCATCATTATAATACTGTTCATTTCCAGTCTGTGGGACAATTCCTAAAGTCCAATTTTCGTTTAACAATACTTTGAAGAAATCATTATCCCATTGAAATGGAGTTTTTGTCCAGATACCATTAAAACCACTGTATCTTGCATGACATCCACCAATTCCATGACCACCGCCAATAAGAGCAACTGTTTCTTGAGCATTAAATCCGAGTTTGTTGTAAAAGACATCCTGGATGTGATTATAATCTTTCGTAGCAACAGGTAATCTACCCATAGGCGGAACCTTTTTAGCATCTGGACAATCTGTTCTTCCTGGTTTCCAATCAATTTTTGGTCCACCTATCGCTTCAATTGCTACACAACCAGCATAAGTGTATAAATCAGCAAATGATATCCATGGAAAATTTTCATGAACTTGATCTAAGTACGACTTGCTAGTAGTTAATCCGGTATTACCTAGGTCATTAAACTCTTGTGCAAATCTCATTGTGCCTCCACTGGATCCACCAGTTCCGGTAGCCAAATCGTAATGTGCACAACAGTGCCAAGCAAATCTGATAATATTTGGTCCGATTGTTTGTTCTGGTAAGTAAGATGGTTGTGGAATTATATTTTTAATAGCTTGTGCAAGCAAATCATATCTTCCATAAGTTGGATGATGGGTCATATCAGTTTTTGAGCTTTTCTTCCTAATTTTAATTTTATAAAAAATCTTATTTTCTGTTTTTTGATTTGTTTCATTTTCTTCTTTATTTTCATGATGATTACTATTTTCTAAATTTGATGTTTCTTGGGTAATATTTGATGTTTCTTTATCATCTTTTTCAGGTTGATCAATAAAAATTCCAGATAAAACAGGACATGTATTTAAGGATTGCTTTGAAAAGTTTTTATTATTCTCTCCTCTTTTCAAGGATTCAGTAATTACATAGGGTTTAGGAATAAAATCAATTTTGGAAACTGAATCTTGTTCATTATAGGAAGAATTATTGCTATGAACTGAAGAAGATGAATTAACCGTGGTATTTTCTTGTTTATTAAGATAATTTCTCTCCTCATAGGGATTATACTGATAAGAACTAGTAGATCCATTAAAAAAATCGAAAGGATAGTTGATAACATAACGGTCATAATAATAACCTGTTCTAAACCACATTTTTGTGAAATATTGATTGATATTTGTTGGGGGATCAAAAAATTTAATCACATCGGATGCTACAGGTAATGAATTATTTCTTATCCGATGTCTATTATTAAAAATTCGTTGCTGATAAGTTTCATGAAATGTTTTTTTATCATGTTCTGATTCTTTCATTACATGCAAAAAATTCCAGTTATAAACAAACAATAAACGAACATATGATAAAATATTCATTATAACAAATTCAATTGTTTGAAAGGTTATTTGAAAATAACAATACGGCAAAAATAATAATCTACCCATTGAAAAGGTTGATTTGGCAACTGAAATATAACATGTTTCTGCTGCATCCATTTTTAGTTTAGTTTTTTCTTCTTTATCAATAACAATATTTTATCAATAAACAATTAAACTTATTAAGAAAAGAAAACAAAGAAAATGAATTGGTTTAAGTTTAAAGGGAACGGGGAGAGACTTGATACACAAAAATTGCCCTTTATGGAAACTAACAAAATTATTAATTTCATGGATATGAAAAAATCGGTGCAAAAAATTGAACTTGTAAATGTTATTTTATGAATAAAGATATTTTTATAGTAAAAATATATAAGTGAATATAAATATATGATATGTACAGATGATAAAAGTTTCTAAAGATTATCTATAAAATGAAAATATTAATTATTATTAGAATTAACAACAACAGTGATTGGCTGTTCCCTTGATTCATATAAAACATCTACGTAATATGTTCCAAGTTTATTGATAGATTCTAATGATTCACCGGATTCTGATTTAAGGTTAATAATTGTATTTGAATTGTTAAAGAACTTGATAGTAATATCTGACTCTCTAATATATTTGGCAAGTACTGCTTCGATTTGTTCTTTAATAAATGATTTTTGCAATGGAGAAGATAATACATTATCTTTTGATTTTTTAACAAAAACTAATTTCTTTGGAAGCTTGGAGAAGACTAAATCTAAATCTGAACTTGATAATGTATTTAAATCAATTGCTAATAAATCATCTAAACTTAATAATTGATCACCACTTTCCTTTTTAGCATCAATTTCACTCTTTAAAATTGGATTTAATTTAACTTTCTTTTCCTTCTTTGTTGCCTTTTGAGCATTTTTAAGAGCTGCTAAAGCTGCAGCTGCTTCTTGTTTTGTTACTACAGGAATTGCAGGTTTTGCATCTTTATAATTCATATATATAGCACCATTATAAGGATATAATTTATTTGACATAGCAGATGGTTTGACTGCAACAATTTGTCCCTTTACACCCAATCCTGGAAAGTCTTTTAATAATTGAACATCAATTCTATTTTTTTTAGATTGAGCTGTGTATCGTACTCCTGACTTTTTAAGTTCAGTCTTGACTGCATGAAGTACATATGATTGTGATCTAGAAAACATTCTTATACTTTTTTTAAGATCTTTGTTAATCGTTAAGATAAAGTAGCAGAAATAACAATAAAGATAAACAATCATCATATATTTTACTCTATCTCAGTTCTCTCAAAATGGTCCATTTTTTTCATGTAACTGAGAAAAGTTGGGAAAAAAATAAGTTCAACTGGAAAAAACAAACGCCGGGTAAGTTTTTTTCACTCTGCTTTATTATTGTTAGCTAAATTACATAAAAATGAATATATATACAATCTACCATTTACCTACTTTTTATTATCTATTTATTTTATAGATATTTATTAATTAAAAAGAAATACCACATATAACTTTAAAAACGTGGTTTTCTGGCTCTACCTGTAAATTTAGAATCTTTACGTACATTTTTCCCACGTTTTTCATTAAGAATCTTCTTTCTTTTAATATATTCTTTTTTAGTTTCCAATTCTTTCATACGTTTTTTAGAGAGTTTATTAGATTCTTTATGTTTTGATTTTTGCATATTTTCAATTGACATACCATCAATATTTAATGGTCTATCAGAAGTACCAGCTTGTAAAACTAGATAATGTTTTCTATTTTTCTTTGATTCGGGATCATCAACAACTACACCACATTGAAATCCAGCAACTTTAGCAGCACTTGTAATTTGAATTGTTTGATCTTCATTTGCTGGATAAAATTGACCAACAAATTTACCACCTTTACGTAATGATGAATATAATGTATTAAAAAATCGTGCTAATCTAAATTTAGGTTCATTAGTATTTGTATCAGCATTACATAACCATTGAATTGCTGAAATAGAAATAGCAGCATCAAATGTACCGGGACGGAAAGGAACTCCACATCCCATATCAGCTAAAAATAAATCACCTTCAATATCTCTATCTAACGCAGTTGCTAACATATCTGCAGATATATCCATGCCTATCCATATATGACCCTCTTCAGTTAAAATTTCACCAGAAAGACCTGAACCACATCCAACATCTAATAGAAAATGTGGCTTACCTTCTTCAAGATTCAATAATTCTAAAGCCCTGAATGTCATCTTTGCTTGAATATGTTGTACACGAGATGATTGTGTATATTTCTTTGATTCTATATCATTATAAAAAATTTCTGGTGGTGCAATTTGTTCTGGTCTAGACATCTTAGATCTTGTGTTACCTGTCTTTTCACTTCTGAATAAGTCACAAAAGAGATATACTGAAAATGCAAAAATACAACACAAGTGTGTGGTAAGTGTGAAAGAAAAGCTGAAAGGAACTGAAAATATTTTTTTTTCCTTTGTGTTACCTTCCGAAAATAGTAACTCCTGTTTACGTAATAATGCTGCCACGGAATTATGAATATTGTCCCGACACATTCGGTACGATATCTTACTTGATTTTATTACTTTTCCTTTAATTAGATTTTAATTAGATTTCAATTACATTTTTATTTAATTGTTTTACTGAGTTCCGGTCCTTTTTTTTAAATATATTTTTGGATTCATTGTTAGTTAAGTGTATTTCTAAAATTTGTGTTATTATAATTAAGTATCAATTATTAAAGAAATGTCGGATCCAAGAGAAAGTTTGCCAATGAAAACCGCATTGTCTGAAAATACTTTAGATCAAGCAACGAAAGGTTTTGAAAGGTTTAATATTTTAGAAAATAATGATATTAATTTACAAGGGAAAAGAAGACAATCAATATTATTAAATAATGAATACGATTCAAGTGAAAGTAATATTATTGTTAATAATGAAACCCCAACTTCAACTTCTTCAGAAGCGGGTTCAATTAACACCAACGAAATTCTTAATAGTGCAAATACAGTTATTGATAAAACAAGTACTATGGAAGAATTGAAAACTAGTAGTACAAATAATAAAAATCTTGCTTTACATGTTTCAAATAGTAAAGTAAGATTTAGAAAAGATGGTCAAATGAGGTCGAATTTTAGTGATTTTAATTTTATTGCAAGAGAAACTATTTTTGATAGAGAAATTCATTATGGAGCTAAATTTTATGGTTTCTTTATTGCCTTTTGGATTTGTGTTTCATTTTTTGGTTTAAATATAGTATGTGGATATCATTTACATTATGGTAATTTGATAAAATCAGAAATCTTTGGTTTAATGTGCAAAGATTTATTAAAAGTTGCATTAACAGATTTAGTTATGTATTTATCAATGTATATATCAGTTTTGATTCAAATGTTGATGAAATATAAATTTATTAAATGGAAAAATTCTGGATTTATTTTGCAATCAATTTATGAAGTTTTATTATTATGGTATCCCGTTCATTATGCTGATAAGGTAAATTTTCCATGGATTGCTCAAATTTTTATAATGCTACATTCAGTTGTAATGTTAATGAAAGTACATTCATTTGCTTTCTTTAATGGCTATCTATGGGAAATAACTGAAGAATTGAAGTTTTCAAGTTTTTTCATCAAAAAGAGAGATAAATTACCAGAGAATATTGTTTTATCACTTGAAAATTCGATAGAATTTTGTAACTCTGAAATTAAATCACAAAATTTTCCACAAAATATATCATTTTTTAACTTTTTTGAATATTCTATGTTTCCTGTTCTAGTTTATCAAAATAGTTACCCTAGAACTGAAAGGATTAGAAAAAGGTATCTTTCAATTAAAATTTTAGGTATTTTTGGGATAATAATGCTAATTATTGCAATTTCACAATATAAATTATATTCAATAGTTCTTCATTGTTTGAAAATTCAAAAAACAAAACCTTTTTTGTATCGTTTGAAAGTTTACCCTTTCATATTAATTGAAACAATACCACCTTTCTTAGTAGTTTATTTGTTAACATTTTATTTAATTTGGGAATTAATTTTGAATGCAATCGCAGAGTTATCAACATTTGCGGATAGAGAATTTTATGGCTATTGGTGGAACTCAGTTGATTGGAATGAATATGCTCGTGATTGGAATGTACCAGTTCATAAATTTTTATTACGTCATGTTTATCATTCATCAATATCAGCTTTTAAAGTAAATAAAACTAGTGCTACATTTTTTACATTCTTTTTAAGTTCATTAGTTCATGAATTTGCCATGTATGTTATTTTTAAAAAAATTAGATTTTATTTACTTCTATTGCAAATGAGTCAATTAAGTTTAATTCAATTATCCAAAACTAAATGGATGAGAGGTAAGAATGTGTTAGGTAACTGTATTTTTTGGTTTGGAATTGTATTTGGTCCAAGTTTAATGTGCACAATGTATTTAGTGTTCTAAAGAAAAGACTACTGAGCTTAAAGTTTAATAAGATTATATATTATCTATATATATTTATGTGAATTTTGTACAAGAATAATGTTGAAATTGAAGTAAATGTCGCTTTTACATATTATTATCACCTATATATCATTTCAAAAGGTCTTGTATCATTAAAGCAAGACCTGAATACTTCATCGACAATTTCTTTTGCATGGTCCATATCTTTACATTTTGGATGACCAACAACACTCAAAGCAGCTCTACGTTTAACACAAGCTTGATGACCTTTAGCCACTCTCATCATGCCCGTATTCTTCCAAAATTCAGTCATAATTGCACATTCACCACTCAAACTTGCAGCACGTATTTCACTACATGCATGATGTCTAAGGTCCATCCAATCAACTTTAAATCTGACATTATCATACCAATGAACTAATTCATGTGATAAAGTGTCATTCAAAACCCATTTATCAGGTATATAATTTGCACATAATTGAATACCTAAATCAGGATGAAAACCACCTAATTTAGGATCTTTACAAATTTCACAATTAATTTTACTTGGTGAAACATAACCACCTGCCTGTTTGATTTGATCAAACATAAATATAACTCCTGGTGAGTATTTCATCATCCATCTCTTATATTCATCACATTGTGAACAAAGCGATGCCTTTTTCTCCTCTGATAATTCAGGTTGTTCAGGTCTAATTGGAGCAGGAGTTGTCGTCACATGTTGCTCATTTTGAGTTGTTTCAGTTTCTTGATTTTTTGAAGACATGGTTAGCTGGGCAACTAATTTCAAACTTTCTATCTGTAAAGAAATAAACATCTACTAGAGGAAAACATGCAAGTAAAATTAATGTACATACATTTATTTTAGTTTTCAAAGTTATTCATTAGCTTACGTAATATCATGAATTTTTGAAATTATTTTTTTTTCAATTAAAAAAAATTTTAGTTTCTTTGATCAACCATGTTTTTCAGTAAAACAAACAAAAAAGGCAGTAATCAATATAACAAACATGTCTGATAATATATGGGTAGCAGCAGCAGATAACAAAATTGATTTGGTTAAATCATTAATTGAATCTGGAAAATATACACCGAACTCTGCCGATCCAAACGGTTTTACTCCAATTCATGCAGCAGCATCTTATGGTAATATCGAATTGTTACGTTATCTACTAAATCACGGCGGTAATCCAAATATTCAAGATTCAGATGGTGACACTCCATTGCACCATTGCGAAAACTTAGATGTTATTAAAATATTAATTAAAGAATTTAATGCCAATTATAAAATAAAAAATAATGATAATCTAAATGTTAAGGAATATTTTATTGAAGAAGACGAATATCCCGATATAATTAATTACTTTACGATACTTGACAAAACTGGAGATATTGATACGAAAGAAATTAATATGGATATCACTGAAGAAAAGTTAAAATTACCAAATGGTGAAGAAGTTAAAGCGTTTTTGGAAAATGCAACCACTGCAAATATTGATGATAACGGTGATGATGAAACAGAAGAGATGAAAATTCGTCGTCAACAAGTGCAAGCGATTTTTGAAAATACTGAGCTATCAGAAGAACAAAGAGATCAAAAACTAAGAAATTATGTCATGGGAATCGTTTCTGAAAATATGGGTAAATTACGTCAAACTAATAATGAAGAATCAAATAAAAGAAGGAAATAGTAGTTTGAAACTTCAAAATGTGATATTTATTTTAAATTTTTTATACAAATATAAATTAAAGTTTTATAAATATAAATCGTAATCGGCAAACTTGATACTAGAATCACTAACTTCTTCTTAGTAATCATCATCTGCTCCGTCTTCCTCGTCGTCTTCATCACCATCATCATCATCATTATCATCACCATCATCTCTTTTTTCTATTAAGAGGGACCCATTTGGCCATATTTCTTTGATTTTGCATAACTCTGTATTATTTGGTTCAATTTTCAGCCTTGGCATAGGTGATATTAGATCAAACGAAAAGTTTATTCTAACATCTTTATCGCTGTTGCCGTTAAATTTAAATTGATATTCCTTGAAATAATCCAATACATTCTCTTCATTGTCGAGATCTCCATCTTCTATATATTCTTTAATTAGCTGTTTTGACTCAACAAACATAAATATATCATACGCTGTTGCTGTTTGTGGAAATTTTTTAATAAATCTTTGTCCATTGTTTGTTCTAAATTGTATTGTTGTAAATTCGCCTTTCTTTAAATGTTCACAATTTTCATTGTAGTTATTATTAATATAATTGATAATGTACTCCTTACGTTTTTCTAAGGCAATTTCAACTTTTAATTCTTCTTCTTTTTCTTTCTCAATCTTCAAATTTTCTTCCTCGATTATTCTTTGCTTCTCCTTTTCTTTTTCCATATCTTTCAATAATGATTCTTGATATGCACTGTCCTGTTGTTCTCGTATCAGTCGAGAAAATTCTGCTTCTTGCTTATCATATCTTTGGGTGATTAATTGAGGTTCATATTTTGAAATTATTCTTGTGAGTTTTCTACATAATTTGGATGTTAACAATTCACTATCTGAACAATTTGAGTTCGAGTTGGAATTGGAACTGGGAATAAATTTATTGTATTTACAAACAAATGAAAATTCAGGATGAGTAAGTCCTGTTGGTGATACATTTGCAATCAATGATAAATATGGTAATCCAAATGCAGAATATGTTTGACTTACTTCAAAAGCTTCAGGATAAGACACATCACCTACGTATAAAACTATATCATTTTTATTTATAAAATCAATGAATAATTGATTAGTTAAAAAATTATCAATTAAATTTTTTGAGGTAGATGCAGATTCTGAATTGAACAGTATAATACAAAACCAGTTTAGGTTATCTCTGGCTTCACCAAAAGCTTTGTTAAATTCGCCTTTAAAAATAGGTAAATCTTTGTTGTCTTTATTTGAAATTTTGTTAATATATTTAATGATATCATAGTTCGATATTTCCTCGGGGGATGTATGAATTGGATAAGCTGGAAAATCATCTTCCTCTTCACGTAATCCTAAAATTCTGAATAAATTTGGTGCAAAATTACCAAATAATTTGTTCAAACCATAACCAATTAGCAACAGAAATTTTGGCATCAGCATCAATAAAAATACAATTGGCGTTAATAATTTGCTTAACTTGGAGTTATTGGAGTTAACTTTACTTGAATTTAAAAGTCCTGCCTGAAATTTCCATTTGTTACTTATAGGTAAAGCACGATGCAATTTTGCTCTGAACAAATCTTCTGGATATGGTAGCATAAAATTGTTTCTACTTGTACTTATTGATGGTGGTGGTATTGGAATTTGAGTGTTAAAAATATTATCACTGTCTGGTACTAAGTTATAGTTGGTATTATTAGTAGAATTTATATTATGTTCAAAATTATTGGCTACAGTGTCCGCTCTAGTAGGTGGTGTGGATTGAGGGAATTGAGCTGGTATTTCATCAAATAATTGAGGGAAATCATTATCAAAATATCTTGCTATTGCTGTTTCCAGATTCCAATTACAAACTGTTAACAATCGGAGAACTTTTGAGGATTCTGTTTCTTTGTCATAATTAGTTATTTCTCTGAATTGATCAAGTATATTTTGCTCTTCTGGTGTTAGTGAATCCATTGTTGACCTTGTTAATTAAGGTATAATAATGAAAGCGAAGAGTAAAGATTGACTGAAAGTGACCTCTTATAATCATTTCACGTACGTATCAATGAATTTTCTATGCACACTCAATTATTTTGCCACCGGGTCTTAAAAAACCTCCCGCTTTCCGCCCCCCCTTTATTTCCCCCTCCATACAAAAATACGCGCAGAAGAGTCTGAGAACCCTCTCAGACTAAAACAACTGCTTTCTTTCAATTTGTATGGTAGAAGAACATAACATCCTTGAAGAATTATCTGGATTAATGAATCGATATTGGTGAATAGGTTACTAAAAAAATGATAATAATAATAAAAAAAAAGGCAAAATGACAACCGTAAATAAAAATTGAAAAATCTGTAACTAAAAGCTGATAAATGAAATTTTATTTGATGATATCGAAAATTTTATCAAATTACCGTATTTTTCATTGCTGGTATTCTAATAATAATTAATAATTTACAATTGTTGAAGATTATCTAACTAATAATAATAATAATAAAACTTTTACTTCAGTTGACTAACTAACGAAGATGAGTCCACTTCTTAAAACTTATAATGTAATAATTTAATAAAATCTATTTAAGCTTAATTTATTAACATAATAATAATAAAAATTTAACACAATTTGATTGAAATTTTAATTTACTTGAGATTACTAATTAGATTGCTTTTTTGTAAATTTGTACTTCCTTGACAATATTTGTCATTGGATATTATCGTAGATGTTTTATCAATTGCTAAAAAGAATGTAAAAAAAAATTAAATTGATGAGAAAAATTATTGAAATTTTATCAACATATTAATTGATTTATCTATTTAATATCTTCCCGGAGATCTATCTCTATTGAAATCTCTATCACCTGAATAATCACCGCCATCTTCTCTACTTGATCTATAATCGTTTCTAGGTGGTGGTGGTCCATCTCTAAATTCAGAGCCTGATGGTGGGATATTTCCATAATCTCCTCTTTGTTGTGGAGCACCACCAAAATCACCTCTTGGTCCATAATCACCCCTTGGTGCATAACCGCCTCTTGGTGCATAACCACCTCTTGGAACATAACCACCTCTACCTCTTGGAATGTATCCACCTCTACCTCTTGGGATATAACCACCTCTACCTCCCATATAACCACCTCTTGGAGGATAATCTCTGTAACCTTGTGGTGGACCATAAGAATCATAACCCATTGGAGGACCTCTAAATCCTGATGGACCGCCATAACCACCTCTATGCATTGGGCGGTATCCACCACGATAGAATCCACGACCTGGACCACCACGATGGAATCCACCACGACCACGACGATGAACAATTTGTCTTGAAGCAGAAGCAATATATGGAGAAGTATCTTCTTCAGCGACAATTGCAGTATCTTTAAATTTAGTTTCATTGATTGAATTAATTGCAGTTTCCATTTCTTCCTTTGATGCAAATTCTAAATGACAAACTGTTGGTTCTTCAATTGGAATACGAACAAATGTTGGTTGAACATGAATTTCTTCACGTAAGAAATCTTTGAAATCTTGCCATGATGTATGAACTGGTAATGAACTAACTTTAACTCTATTTTCACCTTTTTTAGCATAATCTGGTTTATGTTTAGCATATTCAACTTGTAAAGGTTCACCTTGGAATGTTTTTTCAACTAATTCTTTAAATGCTTTTTCAGCAACTTCAGGACTTTCATATTCAACAAATGCATAACCTGGCATTAATCTAAGTTCCTTTAATGGACCTGATTCTGCAAAGAAATCTTGAACTTCTTCATGTTTAGCTTGAGCATTGATTGGTCTAACAAAAAGTTGGACGTCTGAATATTCACTCTCCATACTGATCTATTATTATGTGGCAAAAGTGGTATTATTTACTTATTGAATGAATAAACGAAAGAAAAAAAAATAAAAAAAAAGATAACCACCAACTACAAAAATCGACCAAATAGTATCAAATTATCATCACATATACTTAAAATAGGACACAACGTCAGAATTAAACATAACAGCGAGAGCCTTCCCTCCCTTTTTTTCTCCCCTTTTTCTTCATTTTTGATTCAGCGCCAAATCGTTTAATTTGCCACCAAAGAAAAATAAAACAGAGCCAGCTGGTGTACAGGCGTGGATGCTGTTAATATCAGGAGGGGTTTAGACGCGTCGCTCGGAAGATAATGGCTGACTTTTAAAATGACATGGGTTGATCAATGAGACTTACTAATTTTATTATATTATATTATCTACATTGTGATTGTGATATACAGACTAATATTTAATTAATAAATAAATCTTTAAAATACATGATCTAATTGATATATAACCTTTATTACATACATTGTTCGGTTAAAAATCTATATCAATTGGAATCAAATTATTTTAATTAGTTTTGTTTTTTTAATTGTCAATTATGAAAGGTTTTCTACAAGATAGAAGCCGGTATTTATCCCCAGAGCCAAGAATTTGCGTTGCAAATGCTTCCGGTGCAATTGCCCAATTAGCAGGATCTAAAAATGCAGCTTCTGATGTTGCATTATCTCCATCAATTGATAATGGTAATTATGATTATAGAGATGATATAGGTAGTAATACGATATTACCTAATTTCCAAGATTCAGCAAATTATTCACAGAATAATATTCCATCAAGATCAGCATCAATGGCAACTAGAAATCATCAAGAATTAGATTTAGAAAATTTGAAAAAAATTGACTTAAATTATTTAACATTATTTAGAAGAAGTGCTCGTTTTTCAAATAAAGGTTTTAATCATTTTTTTCTTTGTCAAGAATTAAAATCTGATAATTATTCAATACCCATTTTTGAACCTTCAAATGAAACCAATGTCGATCAAAATAACAATAATATTAATAATATTAATGGTAATAATATTAATAGTAATTTAGATAATCAAAATTTATCAATTTCATATACTAGAAATATAAGTTCAACAACTGTTAACTCAACTAATAGTTCATCCCATGCAATTTATAATATGTCTTTTAGTCATGATGGTAAATATCTGGCATCAGCTGGTGCAGATGGTTTAATTCGGGTTTGGGAAATTATTACTTCAGAAATAGATAGACATATTAGTCATACTTCTCCAAATCCGAATAATGGACAATTTCTGAATGTTCCTGTTAAACCTCATAGAAAGTCATTTATTGAATCAGCAATTGATGATACTATAAATGATTTGAGTTCAATGATAAATAGAAGTGCATCTACAGATCGAAACAGAGCACATTCAAATTCAAGGAGAAATACATTAGACTCAAGTGAAACTGCTTATACTAACGATTCAAATCCACATTCTTATCAACATTCAAAAGGTCCAGAATTTGCACCAGTTTTTAAATCAAAACCAATTAAAACATTTTATCATGATAAAACAGTTAATTCATTAGATTGGTCAAAAAATAATTTTTTATTAAGCTCTTCAGAGGATGGTACTGCAAAATTATGGCATGTTGATAGAGCAGATTGTCTGCAAACTTATAAATTTGATAGTATAGTTACTTGTGCAAAATTTCATAAATCTGATGATAGATTCTTTGTTGCTTGTCAATGGAATGGTAGAGTTGTATTGTTATCAATTTTAGAAAAAGAGGTTATATATGAAGTAAATTTAAATAAATCAATTACATGTTTTGATTTCTCACCAGATTCAACTAGATTATTTATTGGTTGCGATAAAGGATATATTGTAAGTGTTAAAATTGAAAAAGGATTAATTATAGAAACAGATCATCAAATAAAAAGAAAACATAACGTGCCTAGAATTACCAGCATTTCAACATTTGTTGAAGATTCTATTGAATATTCAAATTCAAATAGTAATTCTAATAATAGATTTAATCATTTATCTCATATAAAGACATCAAATAATGATTTAAATAATAATAAACATCCTGATACTATCAAGATGCTAATATCATGTAATGATTCAAAAATTAGATTATTTAACTATACAGAAAAGTTTTTAGAAGTTAGATATTCTGGTCATACTAGTAAAAATTCTATTATTGCCGCAACTGTTAATGAAAATCACACTCATGTTATTAGTGGTAGTGATGATGGGTGGACATATATGTGGCAATTATATTCTGATAAAAAAAATAAAATCGAAAATGAAAAAAAATTAATGACAAAGGCACATTTTGATTTATTAAATTATTTTAAGGATGATACATGCCTGATTGATAATAAATATTATGGATCATTTCATACTCATAATAACAGATGTAACGTTGCCATTTTTGCCCCACGAGCATCATTGAAATTGTTAGAATTAAGTAACGATCCTATTTTTGATATAAAGCATCAATATTACAATATTTTAAATGAAAGCCATGTTAAAGATTTAGAGGTTGATGATTTATCAACAGCTATAATATTATCGACAGATAATACTGGTAAAATTAAAGTTTTTAGAAGAGATTTTTCAAGATATATTAGGAAAGCCATTCAAAGTAAAAAGGGTTCTCAAATATTGGAAAGGAAACAAAGTGTATTATCTAGAAATTTAAGTAAAAAGGTAATGAATAGAAACTCACTAGTAATCCCCAATCATGACGCAACTACTCATAATATTACGGATACTATGTCATCCGTTTATATGGATTCAGATACAACATTAAGAGGTCGTGGTAAGAAAGGTTTTGTCAGGCCAGCTAATAAATTTGCTGTTGAATCAAGCCTTCCTAAATTACAAAATAATAGTGAGAGTCAAAATATTCCAAAAATTACAATAGAAAAACAGTCATCAGAATGGTCTAGGAATAATAATTCTCATTTGATTACATCAACACCGGATACTTCACATGTCAATGGGATTCAGAATAGAACTGCAATTAATGATAATAATAATAGCACTCTTCAAGGTATTTCAGAAATAAGTATGCATGGTAATAGTACAGAAGTAGCTGAAGATAATAATAATAATTCTAATATTTTGAATAATAATGCTAATTCTTTATTAAACACTTCAACTAATGATTCATCCTCTTGCTCATATTCAACGGAAAATTCTATTCAAGTCTCAAATACCATTAAAAATATAGATGATGAAATTAAGCAAGCACTATTAGAAACTCCAAATATTGGGGTTGTTCATGAAATTGGTCAAAAACAACATTCACAATCATCTTCGGTTATTGAAAAACCTGAAAAAATTAAAGGAGATGTTTATATTAATGAAGCTAAACACAAAACAGAACATGGAGGGGTTAAAAAATCGCAAGTAGTTACTATTCCATTAGATACTGGAGATAAACTTAATAGAAATGCAGAGGGTTGGAGTACTACTGATGAAGGTAAATATACATGTTCTAATTGTCAAGGTGTCAATTTTACACCACGTCCTATGGGTTACGGGAAAACAAATGAAATTAAGTTTTATTGTGACGATTGTAAACAAGAGGCAAAAAATTTAAACCATTAATTTTATAGGTAAAATTTAACAATGTATATAATTGTTAACAATTGTAGAAAATATATAAATCAGAAAACAAGATTATTTTTAAAGATTTCAACATCAACC
Source organism: Pichia ethanolica (assembly GCA_030570435.1). NCBI lineage: Eukaryota > Fungi > Ascomycota > Pichiomycetes > Pichiales > Pichiaceae > Pichia > Pichia ethanolica. The sequence goes on along the minus strand of JAJLVP010000003.1, from coordinate 39,982 downwards.
AATTTTACTATTAATCAACTTGTTGTGATGTTATAATTTTTCCGCATTCCTTGTATATGGCGCGTACAGAATGATTGTTGATGAGGTGTTGAACTTAAATTTTTGTGTACAACAAACTTTTGAAATCGACCACTGCAATTATTAGTTACTGTAATTACTTATTATTGGACCAAAGAAAATCAAAATTCTACAGACAAGTATTATGGATTCACATAATTCTGCCAGCATTCAAGATAGAACGTTTGAGTTTCAACAAGCTGTTAATACCTTTTCAAAACAAGAGAAAAAGAATAATAGAATAATTCCGGCAACAAATAATAAAACTAATGCTATCAGTAAAAATGAATTCAATATTCAGGCAGGACAAATCGCTAAAGAAATAATTCGTGTTACTGGTGCATTAAGTAAACTAGCACAATTAACTAAAAGAAAACAATTATTTGGTGATAAGCCTACAGATATTGTTGAATTAACATATATCATTAAGCAAGATATTTTCAAAATAGAGAAAGAACTCAAATCATTGAAAACTTTACAAGTTTCAGCTCAACATGGGAAGAATAGTAGTAATAATAGTAGTGATGCACAATTGAACATGTACAATAAAAATGTTGTTCAATTATTAAATACTAAAACGAAAAATATTAGTGAAAATTTTAAGGAGGTTTTACAAGCAAGACAAAGAACTGAAATGTTACAACGTAGTAGACAGGAACAATTATTAGCAGCGGTTAAAAGTGGTTCAAATGGAACAGATTTCATAAATAATGGTAATGATAATAAACTGAATAGCAATACAGTTCCATATGCTGTACGAACTGCCTCAAAAAGTGCATTCGGATCTCCGGTTATTGGAAGCGGAAATACATCAGATAATCCATTTTTAGCAAGTATGGATTTTGCCAATTCATCAAATGATGCTAATGTTCCGAGCTTTAAATCAAATGGGGATGAAATGTTAAGCTTGCCTGATCAAAATCAACAATTAATGTTACTTGAAGAACAAAATAACCAATATGTACAAGAAAGAAGCAATGCGGTTGAGGCTATTGAATCAACAATCAATGAAGTTGGTGGATTATTTCAACAATTAGCAACTATGGTTCAGGAACAAGGTGAAGTAATTCAACGTATTGATGATAACGTTGAAGATGTAAGTCTTAATATTAGTGGTGCTCAAAGAGAATTAATGAAATACTATAACAGTGTCAGCAGTAATCGGTGGTTAATGCTAAAAATATTTGGTATTTTGATTGTTTTTTTCCTTATGTGGGTCCTTATAAGTTAAAATAATGTAATTTAAAGGCTAAATAGTTTGATACACGCAAAGTATATATAGATTGAAATAAAAAAAACATATTTGTATTTATATTTAATCACATAATCGAAATAAAATTAAAAAAAGCAATAGCAACCAATTTTTTTATTTTAGATCATTTTGATATACTACACAATTAACATCTTATGTTTCTCACTGATCGATGAACAATCACCAATTAGCAATCATCAATCATCAATAATTCGGGTCTATAGTCTGTAAGTTTTTTCAAGAATTGTTTTTTTTTGGGTTAAAACATTTTTTGACACAATATTGTTCCCAAATATATAATTTTACTTTTCAATTAGTTTTCATTGTTGTATTAAGATTTTCATTCCGAAATTAAAGTTTAAGTATTGAAGATAGTATTATTAATGTACTAAAAAGTATTAAACTCTTCAGGAATAAATTTTAAAAAAAATCATCCTTCAAATTTCCCTCAGTGCACCAGATGTTTTTTGTATTCTTTAATTTCTTACTCTTTCTCAGACTGCGAGTGGGGAAAAATTAAATAGCTTGCACTCTGAAATTAAATATTGTGTACAAATTTGATAAATGGTCAATACAATGTAATAGATTAAGCAATCTTCTGATTTCATTAATTCTTTAAGCCATATCAACAAACAGACAACCATGTTTACAAGAGCTATTAGACCATCAACATTGAGAATTATCAACACTGGTGTTCGTATGAACTCATCTGCTACACCAGTCATTGCATCAGTTGAAGTACCTGAAAAAGTCAGAGAAATTACAGATTCAACAACTCATGGTAAACAATTAATATCTGGTGCACCAGAAGAATTATCAGTTTCTGGTAACAGATTATGTAGAATATATAAGGAAGCAAAATATGCTACTCAAAATGGTGACAGAAACACAGACTTCTGGAAATTAGAATGGGATATCTTAGGTAAAGGTAACAGATGGGAAAATGATTTAACCGGTTATCAAAGTACTGCAGATTATATGCAAGCAACTAGAATGAACTTTGATACCAAAGATGAAGCTGTTAGATTTGCTGAATCAAATGGTTGGGATTATTACATTACTGAACCAAAAGTTAATAAGAGAAGATTCATTAAGAAGGAATATGCAGCAAACTTCTACCATTCTAAAGGTCATTTAAAGCATATATTTACCAAATAGATTCAACTATTCAAAAGAATTTTATTTATTATTTTATTTTAAAAACTACATACATCATATAAAATACTTTATAATTTTAATAAGTTCCATTATTATTCTCCGAAATTTACAACTCTTCTTTTTTACATTATAAATATATATTTTTACTATTCTGTGTTTTACTCAAAGCTATATATACAATATATAAATATGAGTTGAAGATATTATGTACAGACAATTATTTAAAAGTTTTACATACCATGTCCTTGACTATATTGAGCAATAATTTCTTGCATCTTTTTATTTAATGTAGGGTCTTCCTTGACTTTTAATTGAATTTTTGCAGATTCTAATAATGCAATAGTTTGCTTTCTATCATCTGATGATCTACATAATATACAAGCATGTTCAAAACAATCCATTGCTTCCTTGATTTTTTGTTTTAATAAGTAAACTTGACCTAAGTTGGTCCATGCAACTTCAGATTTTGGATCAAGCTTAACAGCTTTTTCTAAAATTTTGATACATTTATCAAATTCGTTTGTTTTTTGATAAATAACAGATTTATTAATTAATGGTAATACACCAATATTGTTACCTGGAACTGCTTCTTGTAATTTTGCTGAAATATCAAATTGTTTGGTAGCACCTTCAATATCACCTCTATCAAACATAATTTCACCTAGATAATTTGGAATTTCTGGTGAAGTTGGGAATAATGCTTTAGCTTGGTTAAACATTTCAAAACATTTTTGAATTTCATTGTGTCTATAAGTGATACAAGCTAATTGGATATAAGCAAAAACATTCTTTGGATTAAGTGATTTAGCCTTTTCGAAATTGAGTTGAGCTTTCTTGAGGTCACCAATCAAATAATAAACTTGACCATAATGGTAATAAATATTAGGATCTTCTGGGTTCATGCCTATAGCTTTTGTAAATTCGGCATCAGCTGATAAATAATCACCCTTATCTGCAGCGATTAAAGCTAAAACAACATGCATTCTAGGTCTTGGAGAAATTGACAATGCTTTTTCAACATATGATTTTGCATCTTCGTTTGTCTTTAAGAATGCAAAAACACCCATATATTCGTAAGCAATTGCAACTAATTGTTTATCCTTTGAATCATAACCATTAGATTCAAATCTTTGGATAGATTGATTAAGATAACTATCAGCATTTTCATAACCTTCATCAGTATCTTTGCCAATTTCAATTAAAGCACTAACCAAGTAATATAATCCAGAATCTTTTTCATACTTAGATAAATCTAAGTCAATATCTTCTTTAACAAATGCACTCAAAAATGATGAAATTGATGATGATGATGGTAATTCTTTTGGTAAATTGGAATAAACTTCTTCATTCAACTTATTTGATTGTTTAGTTAAAACTCTTTCTAAAACAGATTCACTTGATTTATCAGATAAACCGCCAAAAATAGATAATGCTGTTAAATCAAACATAGCATCTTCATATTTACCGATATCTTCGTAGACATGAGCTCTTCTTAATAAACATTTAGAATAATCAGGTTTGATTTTTAAAGCAGCTGTTGCATCTTCAATGGTTTTTTCAGGATTCTTCAAAGCATAATAACAAGCACTTCTATTACCATAAAATACATGATCTTGTTTACAAACCAATGCATTAGTATAATAAATAATTGCCTTTTCATATTGTTTAGCTTTGAAATATTCATTACCTTTTTCCTTTAACGCTAATGCCCATTTTTCTTTATCATCATTTGATAATTTAGATACTATTTCAGGGGTAACTTCAGGCAATTTAGTCTCAACATTGACAGGGTAAATTGCTGTTTCTGGATCATCGTCCGATACAACAAAAGTTTGTGGAGAGCCTGTTGTAGTAGATGATTGACCTGATTTGCTTTTCTTTTTCTTATTCTTTCTTCTTTTCTTTGAAGATTCTGTTGAGATATTGTTAGCTGAACTGGATTGCTTCATATAATAGACAACACCAGCAAGTGTACCAATACCTAAAAGGGCAGTAACAGCAACTGCCACCTTATTATGTTGTAAAAAAGACATTGGGTTGTGTAATCAAACTCAAATGGCAACAATCAAAGTGTTCTTGATTGAATACGTAAAAGCTATGAAATACGGAACTTAAAAAGTAGGCAATGAAGACATGAGGGACATCCGGTTTTTCTTCCTTCTATAATTTCCTCCTTTCTTCAAACTTTTTCAACAAATTTTCGTAGCAAAAAAAAGTTTTCAATGAAATATCTTTATTTCTGACTTGGTGCACCGATGAAATTTTAATTTCAAAAAAATTAATGCGACCTCTGTGGATCGAACACAGGGCCTCCAGATCTTCAGTCTGGCGCTCTCCCACTGAGCTAAGACCGCTTAATTATTTTTTCAATTACTTGACTCAGTTTTATGTATATTAACTCTTCATGAAATACGCCCTTCATATTATAGAGCATATATTTGGGAGACTTTAATAATCTTTTAATATGATTAGAATTATATAAATTTATTTGAATTATACCTAAATTTGAGATCAAAAGATATCTTAATAAGTTAAAATTTAGTAATTTGTATTATCATTAACTTTACTTTATTTTGTCAACTTAATTTTTTTATTAGGCACTTTTCATCTTGGAAAAAGATTTCAAAAATTTTTTAAAAATCTTTTACAAACTTCCTGATTACGTAAATTAAACCTGTGATTTCTGTTGAAATTATAAATAAGTTAATATGTTTTACATATCTTACCCAAAAAGTTTAACTATATATCACTAAAAAGTATTTAGGAGTATTAATAACATTTATCAAGTGACTATCAATTAAAAAAGTAATTAATTACACAAATATTTATTTCCATTTAATACTTTGAGGACTTACATAGAGATGTTTTTATAGTTAAAAGCTCAAAATTGATGATCGCAATAACCCGTTTCATTTTCACCAAACATTTTATTCCAATCCAATAACAATTGATCATTGAAAAATAATGCATCTTGCTCACCTTCTGTGCTAAGATAATTAATAAAATCAAAAAATTCATTAGATTGTTCTTCTAATTCTATTTGATTATCATTATATAACATTGTATTTTCAATATAATTCGGGTTAATTCCTTCTGAATTATTGTAAATTCCTGTAGCTATATTTGACACAATTGTTAAATGATCTTCATTTAGTTTGAAATATTTCAATAATGTTGTAATGTTATTACTAAAACCACGCATTGTACCAACTGCACCTGCTCCATAGTAATTATTAATTTCTCTAATTTCCTTTATCGTTTTCAAAATGCTTTGCATGTCAGTATCAAATTTTTTTGATAGAATATTTGTAAACTGATTGTAGTACTCATTTTGTGAATCTTTTGACTTTTTTTTCGATAGACTATAGCCCAACAACAGAATCATCAATGCATTATAAGAGTAAAACAAATCATAATGTAATAATCCATTACAGTAACCAGAATTGACTGAAAATTTGATGACTTTCATCAATTGAATAGCACAATTAACTCCATCACATAGTACTTCAATTATCTCATTTGAAGATTCAAAAGATCTTTTTGGATTAAGAGCGTATGCTATTAAGTATGGTGCAATTAATGATATGCAACAATAATAATACTGTAGATGAAGTTTTATTTGAAAACGCTTTGGATTTGGTCTTTTATAATATTTCACTGAAAATCCCAAACTATTTTCCCATAATTTCAAAGACGTACTAATTTTAATTATATTTCTAAGGTTTTCTTTACACCATGGATTTCTACTTTTTGCTAAGTACTCTCGATTCTTTAAAATATTAAACATAAGTTTAAACAATTCAATTGATTTGGTATATGTATCTCTAAATAATTTATCTTCAACATATTCTAACCTTGGCAAATCAATATCAACCTCATATAATGAGATATTAGGTAAGCTCCCATTTATAGCGCAATTATTCATATGTAATTTAAAACTTGACCACAATACCACTTTAATATCTTCTTGTTCCGACTCTGGAAACTTTGAGATTATAGAATTTCTATGATACCCGATACTAATGCATTTTAAACAACAGTTACTTAGTAAATGCCAAGCCAATTCTTTATTTTTTATTGTCGAATGATAAAGACTCATTAGATATAACATTCTGACGCAATGAATGTTATTTGAATAAAAACAACCAGACAAGCAAATTTTTAGTACTTCTGCATATTTTTCTATCACTGAATTAGAGACAATGTTTGCTTTGGAAGGATCATCTAATTGTAATAACTTTGTCAAATAACAATTTCTTCCAAGAATCCATACAAGATATATCGAACATATTTCTTCGTTACAAAATGTGTTTTCAACATCCAACTTTTCTGTTGTCAGTTTTTTTAGAAATAGTGCATGCCGTTTTTTGAATTTATTTTCGTTAAAAATGAAATAACTTTCATGTAATCTACTAAAAAAAACATTAGTATACATTTGACATTCTTGCTTAGGAATTAAATTAAGTAACAGCGATTTTTGGATATTATTTCCATTAATTAGTAATGGCGGACTTTGGGGTAATTTAGTATTACTAATCATATGAGTCTCCTGAAATATATTTGTAGATTCTGCTTTACCGACTTGTAATAAGGCATTAAATAATCTATCAGCTCCACCTAATCCAATCTGGGCTTCACTTGATGAGTTGTTAACAAGTGAATTTTTTTCTAGTGAATTTTTTTCTAGTGATTTGGATCCCTTTAAAATATTATTACTTTCGTCTACAATGTCATCGCAATCATCATAAATGAATTGGTTATTGTCAGAATCGGAGTTTCCTTCAACCTCATCAAAATCTTTTGAAGGTTCGTATTTAGGCAAAGTAACAAATAACGCATTTGCAATATTTTTGATATGTTCTAAATTATTTGGATCACTTTCAGGAAACATTGCTTGGATGATTAAAGTTAAACATTTGAATTGTATTAGTGTTGTTTCACTTACAGAGAAGTATGATCTTTTTTTCCTTGGTAATTCTGTTGTGCATTCTGAATTTGTATTCAAGCAGTTTTCACATGAAGTTGTATTATCAAAAATTCTAACATTATTTTGATATCTTTTACATGCACGCTTTCTTTGCTTGCATCGATCACAACTATATAATGCTCTTTTTCTTTTATTTATTGGAATATGGTCTCTTTTTCTTTTTCCTGCCATTTTCTAGCAGGTTTTATAATTTTCTTTAATTTTGAGTAAAATGTAATATTTATAGCTTTCAAGAAAGAAAATATACCCTGCAAATTTAGTTAAGTATATGATATAATGTAGTTGACAGAAGAAAACTTAACAATGTAACTTAAAATAATGGGAGAATCGTAATCTACATTCTCAATCTCACTCACTATCTACCGTTTTTCTTACATATCGATAAAAAAAAGCGGAAGCCGTACTTCCACAATTTTAATTTTACAAGTTAGTCTAAAATGATTCTGGAGCAGTCGTTTTGATATCTTAATCAATATAAATATCTTTTTCTATCAATTGCATTTACTTTTTTTTCTCTCTTTTATTCTTCTGTACAATTCTTTATTTGATTTCTTAACTAGATATATTGACATGGAAAATCCAACAAACTCACGGAGGTCAACAGTTTATTCAACGAAAGGTATTGTTTCCTCGACACAACCTCTAGCAAATGCCGCAGGAATTCGAATCCTTGAAAAAGGTGGAAATTGTGTTGATGCTTGTGTTGCTGTAGCGGCATGTTTAGCAGTATTAGAGCCAGCTTCAACAGGGATTGGTGGTGATTGTTTCGCATTATTTTATAAAAATAGTGATAAGAAGGTTTATGGAATCAATGGATGTGGTCGCTCAGCAGCAGAATTAAACATTGATTGGATTAAAGAAAATTATCCCGATGAAATTCAATCCAATTTTAGATTAAAAAATGATTCAGTTTTTAAAGTTACCGTTCCAGGGGCTATTGCTGGTTGGTATGATTCTGTTGATAAATGGGGTAGTGGTAGAGTATCATTTTCTGAAATATTACAACCTGCAATTGAATTAACTGATAATGGATTCGTTGTTTCACAAATCAGTGCCTATCTTTGGTCATGTGCTGACACAAAATTAATAAGAGAAAATTCTAAAGATAAAAATTTAGAAAATTTCTTACCTAATGATGATATTACAAAAGCTCCAAGGAAAGGCCAATTTATGACGAATCATGACTTATCTAAAACTTTAAAATTAATTGCAAAGTACGGTAAGGATGGATTCTATAAAGGAGAAGTTGCAGAAGCTATTGTTGAAGAACTGAAAAAAAGAAATCATGTTTTATCAAGGGAAGATTTAGCAAATCATACGTCTACTTTTGTTGAGCCTATTTCATATGAATTTTTAGACCATAAATTATGGGAAATTCCTCCTAATGGATCAGGTATCATTGCATTGATGACTTTAGGTTTAATTAAAAATTTAGAAAAAATTGGGAAAATAAAATTATCAGAATTGAAACATAATTCAGCTGATTACTTACACTTGATTATTGAATGTCTTAAAATCAGTTTTAAAGAATCAGAAGAATATGTTAACGATTACGAACATTATAAACAAAAGACTGGTATCGACCAAAATGATTTAATTGATATAATTCTTAGTGATAAATATCTTTCTGCTAGGGCCAATGAATTTCAAAAAGATAAAGTTATCAATAATGATGATCTTATTGTACCTAATCCAATATTTAAATCAGACACAGTTTATTTTACAGCTTCTGATCCCGAAGGAAATGCATGTTCATTTATTAATTCATTATATCAAGGTTTTGGAAGTGGTATTATTGTTCCAAATCATGGATTTGTTCTTCATAATAGAGGTGGTAATTTTAGTTTGAATCCTAAAACAAAAAATTGTTTAGAAGGTGGTAAACGACCATATCATACTATTATCCCTGGAATGATTACCACACCAACATCAACTTCTAATATTGAAGAATTATATTCATCATATGGTATTATGGGAGGATATAATCAACCTCAAGCTCATGTTCAAGTTTATTTAAACATGTTATATTTTGGTATGGATCCACAAGAAGCTTTAGATGCTCCAAGAATTTCTTTATTTGCTAATCCAAATTTGATACATACTGATAAAGGTTTTGGTGCTGATGGTCCAGTTAGTAATTCATGTACATGTGTTGCAATTGAGACTGGAATTGATCCATTTGTTGTCAAAGATTTGGAAAAAATTGGACATACTGTCAAAGTTATTAGTGGAAATGAAAGAAAAATATTTGGTAGAGGCCAAATCATTAAAAAGGAATCAAATTTTGATTCAGAACATTTAGTTTATTCAGCTGGTAGTGATTTAAGAGGTGATGGTGCATCTGTGCCTTTAATTTAAAAAAGATGTTTTGTTTACAGTATACATTTACTTTTTTAGATGTATATTTTTTATATAAAAGTAAGTAGATTAACAAAATTTACAATTGACTATTTCTGCAGATGTATAAAATGATTCAGGAGATCTGTCTAGTGTTAATATCTCTATCAGTTTCTAAATCTAAAAGTGGTTTAATAATCAAATATTAAAGTACAAAACAAATGTTATATTTATTGATTGTAAGTGTTAATTTCAAAGATTAATTAATCAAATTGACATTAGACTCAATATTTGATTTCATGAAAGAAAGTCTATCTTTAGCCTAATCAAAAAACTATTAAAATTTTTTCATTTTTTACTATTTTGATTAAATCATATCATAATAATTGACAATAAATAATATTTGAAAAAATCGTTTTCTTATTTTATATTAGCTAGACACATTTCATTTTTCTCCCTGTGATACTTTTGTGATAACTGAAAAAATAAATCTAGATAATTTTACACCATAAGTCAATATATATATATAAAAGAATATGTGAATTCAGTAGTAGTTATATGACTGTATTGGACTTTCACTTATCAGGAATATCTTAATTTAATTTAGCCAATATTGATAGAAATATTACTAGTGGAGTTTTTTATCTGGAATTTGCGAAGTCTTTTATATTTTTAAAAGAAGAAGAAAGGTAATATTGCTTAAAAAATAATTGGCTGATTATAAAATTCTACAAAAGGGTGTTATATGTTATACGTTCTATTGCTCAAAATATAATGTGATTAGAAAATTTTGGAATTAATATATAATATTTACCGATTTTTTTTTTGACTTTCTTTTTTTATATAAAAAATCATAACTTGGGATATAAAAAAATAAAAATAAAACACAGCCGCATATTAATAATAAAATTACTTTAAATGGTGATTTACAATTTCATTGTTAATGTATTAATTACAATAAGTAAATCGTAAATCACGGAAAGGTAAAAAAAAGAAAAGACTAAACCCAAAGAGAACTTCTTGAATTATTTTCGTTAATTCCTTTTCTCGTTCAAACATATTCTGAAATTATTTATTTATTAATATTTGTGTTTTTTCTTTAAATAATATTAGATAATAGAATATTTATCAAACTAAATATGATTTCAATTTTACGTTAAAAGTAAAACAATAATATCAATAAGTCTTAATTCGTAATATTGATATAAAATATAAATAAAACCAATCTAATTATTTTATGCCAAACAAACTAGATCTCATATCGAGAGGCTTGTAAAAAATATTCTATGTATATTTTTTTTTTCACATTAAATCAATTTTTATTTATTAAATTAGAGGAGTATTTAGTAATTTATTTTATTGATATATTTATGATATTCTTTTACAGTCCCTTTTCAGTGATTTAAATTTAATCACTAATGCAAACATTTTGTTCAATAAAAATGTAAAATGTAAAATATAGAAACATTCTATTAAAATAATTAAATATAAAATAGCGGGGTGAAACAGAACAATGTATGACAACAACCTATGGAAAAATGAAAAAGTAGAAACGAACTTGCTATTAAATATTTAATATTTAATATATTTAATATTTAACATAAATTTAATTAAAATGATATGTTCCGTTATCGCCCCTCTGAATTAATAACTCATTAAAATTAAAAAAAATAATAATAACAATAATAATAAATTAATATATTTATATATATATATATCAGTTAATTATCAGGTGTACGTATTTCACCGGATTCTATAAAGTCTACTTATGTCATACATTTTATTATATAGATCTATTTATTTACTAACAATTGTATATTGCTGTGTTATTTTAAATTTTTATTTATTTTATTTATTGTATTTATTAACTATTGGTGAAGTAAAAAGCTATTTTTCTATTTTTATGTATTATTAATATTAAATTATTTATAATAAAATTTTTAATATAAGAATTCGACGATCGTCTGAGCACTATTGTCACACAAATCAAATGACAGTCATAATAAAATTGATCAATTAAAAGGAAAACAAATGAAAAATCACTCTTTTCGCCACACGCAACATATTAGTAAATTAATTTAAGTACACTACTCAACACTTCATTATAAGAATAAACTAAATTCGCTGAGCGAAAAAAAGTTTTGTCAGCTTGTTTTTATTTTATTTTTTATTGTTAGAGAATTAAAATTAACATACACCACTTTGTTCTGTTTTGTTTAACTTCTTATCCGGTTTAACATTTAAACGTTGTTTACATTGCATTTTAATATTACTAGATATTAATATCATTTTAATTAGTTATTTTTATTTATTATTCCGTCATAACAATTGATTTATCAATATTACAATTATATTTTTAGATATTAATTAATTAATTATAATTAATATACAAACTCAATATTATTTATTAACATAATATTTTATATTATATCATATAATACAGACACAATATAATAATATATTTTAATCTGTTTATATTATAGTCTAAAGATAAATTACAGATCTTAAATTATTATTAATCTAATTTAATTTAATCTAATCTAATCCTTAAATTTGATTTAATTTTGTACCCGTTGTATTTTCATCATAAGATTATTAACTAAGGATACTCGGAAAATTTGTTTGTTATCAATATAAGTTATTTCAACTCCGTAATATTAAAAGTATTGTATAACAAAATTCATTAATTAAATTCTTATATTGTTATCATCATCATTTAATTAATATTTTTATTATATTATTATATGGTAGAGAAAATTGCCGCTATAAAATAAAATAAAAATTACTTTTTTATTGTTGTGTTTTTCCTCAAAATTTGCCACACTGTGTGTTTTTTTTATACAAAAAAAAAGAAAAGAAAAGAAAAACAGGAAGAAAATCAGAGAACCGGCTATTAAATACTGACTGAATATTTATTTTATCTTACAATAAATTACAATTTTAACAGGTGCTAGATCGACACGAAACATACATCACCATTGCAATACTTTGTTTACCACTACATTAATTTATTATTGCATAGTAAAATATTATTGTTATTATTATTATTATTATTATTATTATTATTATTATTTATCACCTTATCAAAAATATTATTATAATCTATCCATATTATTTTACTATACTACATATTTATCACATCTTGCTCATACACACATACATTTATATATATTATCACATATATATATATATCAATAGTTTTTAACAATGGAATTCAATAATTCCTCTTTCAATTTTATGGAGTCAAACTTTAATAATACTTCTCTACCTTTGGCTCCAAATAATAATTCAAATAACAATGCTATACCCATTAATAATAACAACAACAATAATATTAATAAAGAATCATCAACATCTTCCCCATCGACTAATCCTAATTTAAATAATAATATAAATCAACAATTTACACAAAATGGTTTAACCGTTTCTCAAATTCAAGATATTTATAAACGTTTACAACAATTAAAATTTCAACACGGCAATCAAGCTTCAAGAATGCCACAGTATATTAAATTATATACATTGTTATCAAATGATCCAAATTTTCAAAAAATTCAGTCCCATTTACAACAAAGAAATCAATTAAATCAAATGGCTCAGTCTAATCAAATGAATCCTAATCAAATGAACCAAATTAATCAACAATCCAATCCAAATATCAATTTGAATAACAATAACAACAATAATAACTTAAATAGTACAAGTGAAAGTACAAATAATTTGAATTCTATTAATATAAATAATATAAATCAAAATTCTAATATAAATATTAACCCAACTTCAAATTTAAATTCAACTGCACAACATCAATTGAATAATATAAATCATCAAACAAATATGGGCCAAAATCAAATGAATCAAATGAATGAGTTAAATCAACAATTGTCTAATATAACTAATATAGGTAATATGAGCAATATTAATACTATGAATTCTGCTAATGGGATAAATAATAATGCCCAACAACAACAGCAGCAACAGCAAAGACAAATGTTACTTCAACGTCAACAAAACCAGCAACAAAATTTAAAAGATATGCAGAATATGAATCTGGGCTCATCATCCTCTCCACATTTAGGATCTCCTAATCAGCAACCAAATCAACCATCTTCAATTTTTCATCCAGTTCAGGCTCATATCTTAAAATTTCAAATTGCAACCTTCAAAAGGTTTATTCAAAATCAACCGTTAACTCCAGATCTTAATAATTTAATCACTGCCAGTTACAGCCAGTTTCAAAAACAGAAACAACAACAACAACAACAACAACAACAACAACAGCAACAACAGCAACAACAGCAACAACAGCAACAACAGCAACAACAGCAACAACAGCAACAACAGCAGCAACAACAACAACAGCGACAACAGCAACAGCTGCAGCTGCAGCAACAACAACAACAACCGAATACCCCACAATTACCTGTGCCACAATTACCTCACCAGACTACCCAGGTAATGGATACAGAACTTCAAACTCTATATAAACAAGCTCAACTTCAAAAGGAGCAACAGGAAAAACAATCGCAATTTCAACAAATGTCACAACCTCAAATTCCTATGAAAGATGATATTATTAAAAAAGCTTCTGATATAACTAAACCTGTACCACCAAAGAAGGAAAGAAAAAGAGCTCCAAGACGAACCAAGAAAGAAATGGCAGCAGCAGCAGCAGCTGCCGCCGCTGCTGCTGCAACAGCTACACCATCATCAGAAATTAATGCAACTGCAGATTCATTAGTCCCACCAACTCTGTCATCTAAGACAAATAAATTGAAAAATGAAAAACCGAAAACAATTCAAAGCGTTGAAATAAGAACATTACCACCACATCCACCCATGACATTAGATAAGATTGATTCAAAATACCCAAACGTTAAAAAGGAAAATATTCAAAATCCTTTAACTAGAGTTGATACTTTTGTTATACCTCAATTGAAAACTAATATACCTTATGAATTTTTCAATATGCCAAAATCAAAAGTTTTCACACCATCTGTCTATCCAACTCCACTAGATATTGAAAGCGCTAATATTTTCAAAGATTTACATGAAAATTTATTAATTGATTATGAACTTGAACAATTACAACAGTTATCAAAATTAGATGAATCTTTTAAATATGAATATGAATCATTTAAATTATTACCTTATCAAAAATCATTAAGAGGTTATGTTTTGTCAGGTATATTTCATCAAAATATGCTTTTAATTAATCATTTACCAAATTTTTCTGCTAAAGTAAGAGGAATAAGTGTTGAAGATGCCTCACTTGTAAATAATTTATACCTTGAACAAAAATATATTGCAATTGAAAAGGAAAAAAATGAGGCCATTGAAAGACAAGCATCTTTATTAAATGCTTCAAATGATCAAAAGAAAATTTTGATAGATAAAAAATCAAGATATCAACGTTTAGCTAAACATTTAACAAGTTTTCATCAACAAACAGAAAAAGAAGAACAACGTCGTATTGAAAGAAATGCAAAACAAAGATTACAAGCTTTGAAAGCAAATGATGAAGAAGCTTATGTTAAATTATTAGATCAAACAAAAGATACTAGAATTACTCATCTTTTAAAACAAACTAATTCTTTCTTAAGTAGTTTAACTGATGCAGTCAGAGATCAACAAAAAGAAACTCAAGAAAAAATGGCAAAAGTTGGACATACTGATGAAAATAAGACTAATAACGGTGATAGTAAAAATGAACTGGATGAAGAAGAAAGACAAGATTTAGATTATTATCATGTTGCTCATAGAATTCATGAAAAGGTCACAAAACAACCATCAATTTTAGTTGGTGGTACTTTAAAAGAATACCAACTTCGTGGTTTAGAATGGATGGTTTCTTTATTTAATAATCATTTAAATGGTATTTTGGCCGATGAAATGGGTCTTGGTAAAACTATTCAAACAATTTCATTATTAACCTATATCACAGAAACAAAAAAATTGCCAGGTCCATTTTTAGTCATTGTTCCTTTGAGTACATTACCAAATTGGAATAATGAATTTGATAAATGGGCACCGAGCTTAAAGAAAATCACTTATAAAGGTACACCAGCATATAGAAAAGAATTAGCACAACGTGTCAAGGCAAGAGACTTTAATGTTCTATTGACAACTTATGAATATATTATTAAAGATAAATATCTTTTATCAAAAATTAAATGGGTTCATATGATAATTGATGAAGGTCACAGAATGAAAAATTCCAAATCAAAATTGTCTTACACATTAAATGAGTTTTACCATACCGATTATCGATTAATTTTAACTGGTACACCATTGCAAAATAATTTACCTGAACTTTGGGCTTTATTAAATTTTGTTTTACCTAAAATTTTCAATTCTGTTAAATCATTCGACGAATGGTTTAACACACCATTTGCAAATACAGGTAATCAGGATAAAATAGAATTATCTGAAGAAGAAACTTTATTAGTCATCAGAAGATTGCATAAAGTTTTAAGACCATTCTTATTAAGAAGACTAAAGAAAGATGTTGAAAAATCATTACCAAATAAAGTTGAAAAAGTTATTAAATGTAAGAAATCAGGTTTACAAGCAAAAATGTATTATCAAATGCTTAAATATAATAAATTATTTGTTGGTGACAAAGAAAATAAAGCTGTTGGTATTAAAGGTATGAATAATAAATTAATGCAATTAAGAAAAATTTGTAATCATCCGTTTGTTTTTCAAGCAATTGAAGATATGATTAATCCTTCCCACCAAAATAATGATCTGATTTGGAGAGTTAGTGGTAAATTTGAATTGTTAGATAGAATTTTACCAAAGTTTGAAGCAACAGGTCACAGAGTTTTAATGTTTTTTCAAATGACACAAATTATGGATATTATGGAAGATTTCTTAAGATTTAGAGATATTAAATATATGAGATTAGATGGTGACACTAAAGCTGACGATAGAACTGCATTATTGAAAGATTTTAATGCCGATAATTCTCCATATTTTGTCTTTTTACTATCAACAAGAGCAGGTGGTTTAGGTTTAAATTTACAAACTGCAGATACGGTTATTATTTTTGATACTGATTGGAACCCCCACCAAGATTTACAAGCTCAAGATCGTGCTCATCGTATTGGTCAAAAAAATGAAGTTCGAATTTTAAGATTGATTACAAGTGATTCTATTGAGGAATATATTTTAGAAAAAGCACATCAAAAATTAGATATTGATGGTAAAGTTATTCAAGCAGGTAAGTTTGATCAAAAATCAACTTCTGAAGAACAAGAAGCTTTATTAAGAAAGTTAATTGAAAGTGAAGAACGCTCAAAAGATAATGATGATGAGTTAAATGACGACGAGCTAAACGAAATTTTAGCCAGAAATGAAAATGAAATCAAAACTTTCAGAGAACTGGATGAAAAAAGAGAGAAAGAATGGAATTCAAATCTGCCAAGATTGTTTTCGGAAGAAGAACTACCAGCAATGTATCATCAAGAGTTAGAACCTGAAGAAGGAGTGCCAGAAGAAATTCAATATCATGGTCGTACAAGAGAACGTAAAGTCTTGAAATATGATGAAAATATTAGTGAAGAACAATGGTTAAGGCAAATTGATGGTATTATTAGTGATGATGAAAACGGTGATGAAAATCAATCACCAGAAAAGAAACCTAAAGGTAAAAGAGGTAGGAAGAAGAAAGTCAAACCTGAAGATGCAATTGAAAATGATTCTGTTGCTGATAAAAATGATGAGATTGAAGATGATGGCCATGTATCCAAACGTCCAAAGATCGAAAAATCAAAGATCGAGAGAAACGGTTTAAAGAAAACTAGTGTAAGCGCAACACCAGAAACTCCAGAACCTACAACCCCTGGTGCTTCATCAGATATTCCAATTTTATCTGGTCCTCCTGTTCGTAGAAGAAAGAATTTTGGTACTTTACCAATTTCAAGAGATATTTATCCATCTGTTGAACCTGTTGGACAAGATCGATCAATTTTACAAAATAGAATGGTTGAAATGTTGAATCATATTCAGGAATATGTTAATCCAGCTGGAAGAAAGTTATGTAAAATTTTCAACGCTAAACCACAAAGAAAATTATATCCTGATTATTATGTTATAATCAAACATCCAATAGCCTTTGATATGGTTAGACGAAGAATAAACAATTGGACCTATAATTCATTAGATGAATATATGTTTGATATTCATTTAATTTTCAAGAATGCTAGAATATATAATTTGGATACATCAGTTTTATATTCTGATTCAATGGTTTTAGAAGCTCAAGCATACAAATTATATATTGGATATTTGCATAAAGAGTTAGATTTCACACTATTTGATCAAACTTTTGGATTATTAAAACCAAATGGGGACAAAATTCCTGATCCAATAGTTAAATGGAATGAAGCTAAGCAAGAAGCTGTTATTGTTGATGTTACTGGTCAAAATTCTAATGCTGATATCGATGATGCAGAAGAAAAAGGCGGGGAAAAATCTGAAGAAAAATCTGAAGAAAAAGCTGAAGAAAAAGCTGAAAAAAAAGCCGAAGAAAAGGTTGAAACAGATGTAGAAATGGAGGGAGAAGATAACAAACAGGAGAATGAAACTAAAGAAGAAGAAAAGAATGATTTAGATAGTAAAATGGAAGTCGATGAAAAAGAAGTTGAAGAAAAGAATGATATAGATACCTAACTTTTGTAATAAGTTTAAGACTTATATAGAATCTGTATATTAATTAATTTATAAATGTTTTTAATGATAACTATTAACAAATAATTAAAATAAATTAAGTAGAAAATTATAAAAATTATAATATTAATTATAATTTTCTCTTTTTTGGATTTTGTTCAGATAAATAAGCTGTGTTTTCTGAATCTATATCTAAACCTAAACATTTTATACATTCTAATAATGCAGTCGGTCCAATTAAATCGAATGAAAATCCTATACCATCATTTGGTAAAGATAAATTATCTAAGAATTCATCATGTAAAAGATCGAAAATTAACATTGAATTAGATGCAAATTCATCAATTTGAGGATGATGATTTGCCTTATGTAATAATTTTGTAACCATTGTAGTTGTATTATATAAAGATGGTTTAACTTCATGTAAACATTTCATTTCGAAAACACATTTACGAAATGACCATTTAAGGAAATTTTCTTCGATACATTCAACTCTTTCAAGTATATTATATTCCCAAATTCCCTTTCTTAATCTGTTTAATGAAACTAATAATCTCATTCCATTGATTTCACCATTACTATCATATTGATCAATTACATCACGTAAGAATTGTGCTGAACAATTGTGTTTAATACATTCAAGTACTAAAGTATTTAATAAACCTGGTACTCCGATAATTGCATCAGTTTGTGAGAATATTTTAGCTATAATGTCTGATAATAATCGATCATTATCAGGATCATTAATCTTAAGACCTATTTGATCAAACTGATATTCTAATTCTTGATATATATGACTAACGTGAAATTTACATTCACTTTGAACTAATGGTTTGGTCTTGCGCAAATTATTAATCTGAAGTCTACACAATTTTTCATCATAGATAATTTCACTTGGAAATTTCATCATTTTTATTTATTGATTTTCTTTTGAACAAAGAGTAGTGAAATAAGGTATTATAGAAAGAGAATAGATGTGATTTAGCTAAAGAAAAGGAAAGAAAATATCGGACATTTTCGGTAGACCGCTGGAAGAAGATAAATCATCTATAAATAAATTACACCTTACTGTAGAATTTATTATATATACATAGTAAATACACTGTATTGTTCGGTTACAAATTTGCTTCGTCATTCATCCCACCGTCTGTTTGGTTTTGAGTGGCGGTGCTGTGGCGAAGCCCCTTAATCACATGATAGAGCTAAGTTATATATATATATATTATATATATACAGCATGTATGCAACTTTTCTTTAGTATTTGATATTTTGTCAAACTAATCAGTAACTATTCGTTTATATATAGAACTACAATAAGTCTTAATTAATTAGTTATTTATTTAAGTAATGGCGAAAGTTGTTGTTATTTATGTTATGTGTTACTGCTTTTTATTGACACATTAAAATGAATGTTTATTTTTATTTTTGTTCATGAATAAATCTTTCAACAGAAAAGCAACTATCCTGATTATCTTGGATCAAAGAACTATTATCAGCCATATGGCTTTTATCACCAGTTACTACTGAAGTATGAATTGGTTGTTCATTTGCAGATGATAAGGTTGATTCTGATTTTGTTGTTGTACTAGGTAAAAAAAATTCATATTTGATTTTGCTCTTTTCTTTATATTTATTGGATAACCTTTTTGATTCATGCTTTTTTTCTTTGGTTTTTGCATGATGATCATCTAATTTTTCTATAGTCTTATCTTGTTTTTCCTTTATTTTTTCGACTCTTGTCCTTTGCCCTATACTTGTATTTGTACTACTAACACTTTTCCTTTCAGAATTCTGCGGATAATCTTGATCAAGTGTTTTAGGTTTGGATGTATATAATTGACTTGAATTACCCTTTAATGATGTGGAATCATGAATCGTTTCGGCATTTGATTTGGAACTTTCCAAACCAAACTTTTTTTCCCATTGAATATTGAGTTCAGGCGATGCTACGTTTGAGCTTGTATTAATTTCTTCAGGTGTCACCGAGTTTAAATTAATATTTTTATTGCCTTTCAAATTATAATGAAACTTTTCCTTATTTGCTCTTTGTTTACTATTTTCTGATTTTATGCTTAAATTTCGACTCAGATGATTAGATTCAGCCAATGAATCTGATACTGTTATTTTAGAAGAATTAACACTTTCATAATCACCTTGGTTTAAAGAATAACCATGATAATGCCAAAAACCTTTTCTTTTTTCATCTAAGCTTTTAATAATAGATTCACTTGGAGATTTTCTTTCAAATTTAAAATCTACTGGTGAGCTCGAATTACTAAAAGAACTTCCTGTTTTTGTAAAAGGAAAACAATTTGGTTGATTAACGGATATAGCAGAAACAACATTTAATGTCTTAAAATTTTCTAATACAAAAGGTTTATCTTTTCCAATTATTTCTCCCTCATTTTCTTCTGTAATTGGAATTAATGTTTCATTATTTAAATTATTAACTCCTGTATTAAGTGCACTTTGATTATTTGTATAATATATAATTCTTTGGATATCTTCCAATGTTGGTCCACTTTCATCCATATAACCTGCAAATTCATTACTAAGGTCATTTGCTTTAGTGGCTGGTGTAACTATCCTTTTAACATTTTCAACCAATGTTTTCATAACATTATTACTTGAATTTAAGATTGCTTTTAAATTCTTATTATTTGCTTCAATAGCTTCATTATTATTGGTATTAATTGATAAGTTCTGGTTTTTATCTTTAGAATCTGAACTATTTTGTGATAAAGAATTAGTCTTATTTTTCAAATCATATAAATGCGTTTTTAACTCATCAATTTCAGAATTCCACTCATTTTTTTCCTCTAATGTTTTAGCTTTAAAATTCTCCATCCAACAATATGTTGTATACGCTGATAAAAAAATCAAAAGTAATTGCAAAACATTAAAACTGGAATTATGAAGCCCTTTAAAGTTTAGATTTGAATGATATGTAATTAATGTAATTGAAAGATTAATGAAACTTAAGATTAACAATGAAATATATATTAAACAATAAAATATTGGAAAAAAATAAATACCAATTTGATTCTTAATAAGAAAATCAGGCTGAATTTCTCTAATCAATAAATAAACAAATGTGATAATTATAAGAATCAAAGAACCAAAGAAGCAAACAATTTGTAAACGTTTTGTTAACGTCCAATGATTTAATATGGATGTCAGAGATTTTGCAACCTCTACTTCTGTCCAATTACTTTGAGATTTGTATAATGGATAGATATAATTATTGAAAAAAACTTCACATACTTCCTTATTATCTTTGACACCGAAATTATAATAGTGTTTATTAACTAAGTTGTGCTCTCTATCAGTACTGAGCTTAATAGGATCATTAAAATTCTTATTAAATTCAATGATTGGTGGTCCTAAAACAAAAGGATCTTGAACTTGATAAGGTTCATTTAAATAATGTTTATAAGCATAATATTTTAATGCTATTTGTGATTCTCCCAATATCAAATAATTATTCAACAAAAGTAAATAATCTTCATAATGTTGCATGTAATCCTCTTTGTAAACTTCAAAAGTTTTTCCTAAATTGTTATAAAGGTCAAAACGTTCTGTTGATGGTAAAGCTACAAATGCTTCAAAGTGATTCAATGCAGAAACTAAATTTACTGTTGGTAATTTAAATCCCACTTCAGACTGTAAAAATATATTCCTGTAACAATAAAAAGAGAATGTCCCTAATAATAAGAAGCATCCTATATGAGATGGATATTGAGATTGAAGACTAATTCCTGGAAGTTTCATCTTTTTTATCTACCTAGTAAATTTACGTTAACAAGAGATTCTATTAAATGTTTTTAAAACTAAATTTGAGCAAAGTCTTTTGATTGGATGATGAATTTAAATGTGAAAAATATGATTGAAATAAAAACAATACTAATAAACAATATAATGCAAAAGATGAGGCAAATAAGAGAAAATAACTTACCAATAAAATCTTAATTCTAATTAAAAATAAAACTTGAATCAAAGTCGAAAATAAATCAAAAAAAAGAAGAAAATCAAAAATAAAAAGGGGAACTCAAAAATATTATTACCGCTTTAGGAAATTACGCTGTCTTTCATGTTTATGGTCGTTTTCTCCTCACATAAGTGTTTAAGCTTGACAAAAATGTGGTCGTATCATATAAAGTATGTATCTCTGTGGAATGTGAACACATTTTGAGATATATGTGCATGCCATAGATTACTTAAAAGTTTGTATATTTGAAAGAGTATAAGCGTCAAATGCAAATAAGGAAGATTCAAATTAGAAGAATATTGCAAATATTATCTTTTTTTCATGATAAATAATCAAACGGGTGCGTTTAAGCTACGAATACAGACAGTGTGTGCGTTTTCCAAATCAACCTTTTCTTGATATCTTTTGTTTCTTTTACAATAATAAGTAATGATAATAATCTTTGGTTTGTTTCTACAAAGAAGACATTGAAATGGGAACATATAGAGTCTACCAAAAGCAATTGAGTGATTTTCTTCAAGTTCAATTTATATATGAAAATTATCCTGTTTTCGCTGGAACAAATGAATTATCAATTTTAGTACGATTCAAGTATACAGGCAATATTTCAAAGATAAACATTGATACTCAATTGAATAATTCATTTAATTCCACAAAGGAAGTAAATTCAGAAAACATTAAAGTACATACAGAAGTAAACAATGCTAATACAGAAACAAAAGAAACTGGATGGTTTGGAAGTCGTTTATCAGCTCAATTATCAAATGCAACAAGGGCATTATTTTTACAGAGTCTAGATACAGTCTCTGAAGGAGATCAAGAAAGTGAATCTTCAAAATTACAACAGAAGAAAGAAGAGGAAAAAATAGTTCTTTTCTTGGGATATGCGCAAGTTTTAGGACATTACTTAGTAAACGATAAAATAATAAATTATTCAATTTTTAAAGATTTAGAAAAAAGTACTATTATAGAAGGTAAATATGCAGGTATCAGTGGTTTGGACGCAAACTTACAAGATTCTGATGAAAATTCGGGATTGTTATCAGGGTTAAATTCTTTGTACAATACAGAAATGAATTCATCTGTGGATTCTAAAATGGTAGATGACATGAAATTTATTCCATTTTATAGTACTAATCAAAATATAGTTTTTAGTGAATTAGTATTTGATCCAAATGAATACTCAGAATCCACTAAATCAAATGAAAATATAAAATCATTTTACATAAATTGTCAATTACCAAAAGATTTACCACCAACATATAAAACTGAAGCCGTTCAAATAAATTATAATTTTATATTGGGGTATCAAATGATGGAAGGTAAAAAAATTGTGAGTAAAACAATATTTGCTCCATTAAAAATTCAGCCTTTCATTGACAATTGTGGAAGACAACCTATATATAATCTAGGGAAGACAAAATTGAATTCTATAATGGAAAATTTAATAATTGAAGACATATCTAATCATCCTCATTTGTTAAAACATGATGGATTAGAAGATAGTTGTGAAAATTCTATAAATAATTTTAATAATTCTACAAATGATATTCCAAGAAGAATCAGTTTTTGGAATTTGAAGAAGAAAATTATCAAGAATCAATCACGAAGAAGCTCAAGTGTATCAACAATTGCAAGCAGTATCCAAGAAAAAAGAAGAGAGTCATCTGTTACGGCCTTATCAAGTTTAGATGATGAAGATGATGATGTATCCAATTTTTTGTCCATTTTAGATTCATTAGATAAAGCAGATGTTAATGATATTATTAAAGTTCAGGAACAATTTGAAAAAAAAATGAATGAAACTAAATCATTTAAATTTAATGTTAGAGAAAATTTAATGCAGATTCTAGCAGATTATAAATACGTACAAAGACAAAAACTTACTAAGAGAGATTTTGATGAACAATTAGATTATGATTACCTGTTACCAAAGGAACAACAAATAAAATATATCATTAAACAAAATCATGGTATAATTTCCACATTATCATTGAATAAAGGCATCTTCAAATTAGGAGATTTGATAAATCTTAATATTTCATTTGAAGGTTGTAGATATGAAACCAAGGGTATTGAAATCCAATTGTTAAAGCATCAAATTTTCAATCGTGAAGAATATTTGAAAAAAGGATCATATGATGAAGTTTCACCAAGGTTAGAGAAAAATATATTGGAAATTATTCTTTTTGAGAAGGTCATGTCAACTTTTGACATGAAATCTATCAATACAGATATATTAATACCAACTGAAGCGGAACCACAATTTAAAACCAATTTTTTCATTTCGAAATATTACTTACAGGCAAGATTCATTATTGTTGATTATATGGGCAAATCAAAATCCATAAATACGACAGAAAGTTTACAATCAGAACAAAATGAAAATAACGAGAATACTGAAAATATTAATGAAACAAAATCTGATCAGGAAAAGAAAGTTCATTATGATATGAAGAATATATTTATTGACACTACAGGATCTATGCTTTTTAGAGCCAAAGAACATCTCAGCAATGCGAATGAATTTTATATTCGTATCCCCCTTGTGGTCCTTCCAACATACGAACAAGAATTTGGTGTTGTGACAACTAAGATATGAATACAATAACGTGTATAATCAAGTGTTTATATGTTTATAACGATACAGTAGTTTGTAATAATAATAATATACGTAATTATTCATGGGTAGAATGTGTTGAAAAAAAAAAGCCCACATCGAAAGAGTTCCCGCCCAACGCGTAAGAAAACTTCAACCGACAAAACTCTGGCGTTTCTGCATGAATATTTGCTCTCCAGTAATTTTTCGTTGATCCTCTAGGTTGAATTTTAATTCAAATTCCAACATTTTAATACCATCATTTCCAATATATTGACCTGATAAAAGGATAAATGATGACCAATCAGGAAAAGCTGCAAATTCTTTTGAAAAAACCTGAAAATATGTCGTTATTATCAACACCATCATCATCATCAATTCGACTCATGAAAAATCAACTTATTTCGCCAAAGGCTTCAGCTACTTCAAAGGAACACGATTCAAAAAAGATTAACCCACTGCGGAAACTAGATAAACAAGTAGCTGATATTAAAAAAAAGCAATTAATTGATACTTTGTTAGCTTCCCCTGGTAGAAAGTTGGAAAAATCAGATTTATATAGTGATCCAAATTCTAATGTTAGTAGTAATAAATCCAATAATATACATACGCTATCTATTAATCAAGATAAAAGTATCTCTTCGACACTTTCAGAAACTATATCAAGTACGGAAAAGATACACGTAAATACGAAAAGAAATATAAATCAACTCAATTCAGATTCTAATCAAAGTAGTTTTTCTTCTTCACTGTCTAGTAATATTAATAACATCAATCCTGTTAAAAGAAGGAAATATTTATCTAAAGAAGAACTATTGATGCCTGATACACAGATTATAGACTCATCATCATTATCATCATCACCACCACCACCATCACCACCAAAATGCTCATTAAATACTTCACAGTTAAATACAATCCAAAATGGGGCTCATAATCCCTTAATTTTTTTAAAGGAAAATGATAAGTTAGGAGATATTATCCAGTTAAATCCATTTAGTCAGAAAACTGTAACTTTGGATTTTGCAACTACTGTTACTAATAATACTACTATTATTGACACCACGAAGCAAGACTGTGATGCTCAAAATAACAGTTTTAACACATCTTTTAATAACAGATTGTATGGCTCATCTCCTATAAAAAATTCAAACAAGCAAAGAAAACAAGTTGCATTTTCTAGTGATATAGAAAGCTCACCAATTACTTCATCACCAATCAAGATTCATTCGGAACCACGTTCAATTTTAAAGTTAACTGGTTCAAGCGTAAATAATCAAGCTATTTCAATAGATAATATAATAAAGAGAGATTTAAGCTTAAATGAATCATGGCATCCTGGCTTGGTTATTCAAATACCAGATGGTTTTCAAAATTTATCAAAATTCGTTAGTAATTGCGTTTCTGGTTTGCATAATAAACAGTTTAAAAGACAGTACGAAGTTTTTGCTACTCTTAACGATTTACTGAAAAAATATCCGAAAATAATATCTAACAAAAACATTTTTACTAGAGAAGTCAACAGAACAATCATTTCAGCTGTATACAGTGAAGTAAAACAACTAGATTCTGAATTAAAGAATGGATCAAATGCTTTTAAATCGAGAATTTCTTCACAAGGGATAAAATTATTATCATCAATTATCCCCGTTACTTCCTTAGTTAAAGATACTACATTGATTTATGATAATTTGATTCAAGTTCTGAAAAATGATAATATTTCAAAGAATTTAGTGGCTTCAATATTTCAGTTGTTTAAAGTATTACCCGAAGTATTCTATGATAAAATCGAATCCATTATTTCAAGTATCACCCAAATGAAATATTTTATGAGTGCTACAGTTACATGTGAAAAACTTAATATTTTGAAAAGGTTTATACTATTGAAACCTGCTGTTGCGAATAAATCAAATTATCAAATTTTAAGTCATGTATTTTATTCAATAATTAATACAGATGTCCCTGCTTACTCAAGAGTTCTTTTCTCTGCAATATCTGTATTAACTGTCTTTGCTAAAAATGAAGAATCAAAAATTGTAATTACCAAACTTTTGTCAGAAGAAATTGAAGATTCATATACTACCATTAGATCAACAAATGAAATTCAAATACGACCATCAATGACAATATGTCAAGCAATATGTGAAACCTTAAAGTATTTAATTCATATAGAACTTTATCAACAAACTACTAGAATATGGACTTATATTATTTATATGATCTCATTTCACAGGAAGAATTTCCTGATTGAAGATTGGCCAAACTTTCATGATTTGCTTCATGTTTTCAAAGAACTTTCTTCACACAAAGAAACTTTATTTTTATGTTTAGAGGCATGGAAATCAATTGTCTATAATTTTCAAATAGTTCCAATTAGAAGTTTATCGAATGAACAATTAATAAAAAAATTAGATTTACTTTTATTACCATTTGATAATTTAATAGTGAATAATACCGAAGGGAATTTCAAACAGTGGACACATAATGAAAAATTTGTCTTATTATATTGTCGAGTCTTTTATGCAATCAGACTCCATATGGAGAATGCAAACGAGTCACAAATTCCTATTTTAGTGGAATATGCTTTAAAACCGTTAGTTCAATTGGATGAGTTGGATAGTATATACTCATTCATTATGAGAATGATCTTTATATCTGATAGACATACTTATTGTGAAACTGCAGAATCTTGTTTTTGGTTATCAGATTATGAAAAATGGATTAGCAGGGTTTCTTCATTACCTAAAACTATTTTTAAATCGACATCTATTTTTGATGCAAATCTGAAAATTACTAAGAAAATAATGAACAAATCACCAGAAGTAATCCTTTTATATCTGAACACATGCATATACAAACAACTCGAAGATTTAAAGTTGGCTATTTCTTTTAAAGATTATTGTAAGATGGCAGATATGTGCACAGAATTAATTGTTGAAATCTTTCGTAATCATTTAAAGTTAATCCAAACGAAAAAGTCTGGTAATTTTATACAATTATTTAAATTCATTGAAAATGCTGATGAAGATCTGATGTTTTTTGTTGGAAACACACCACTAATGAGAAGATTATTAAATACACTAGCAGAATGTGAAAATATATTTATTATAGATAATTTTTTGTCTTTATGCGTGTCTAAATTCAATCGTACAAAAATGTTTATTTGCTGTTATACATCTGATATTTATGATTTGACATATCTATTAGAAAATGATCCTAAATTTCCACCAATAATTCACTACTCTATTGATATGGGAAAAAATGAATCCGAGTTAAATTTAAAATTAAATCATCTGGATCTTGAAAAAATAATTGGAAACTTGATTAAGTCAATAGATTGTTATTTAGTTGAAGATGTTGAAAATAGATTCATAAATATTATTTCATTTTTAAACGAGTCAAATATTTTCAAAGTAATAGATGCAGATTTAAAATTCAAATTGTTTTGGGGATTATTGGATAAATATAACAAAGTTTTTAATGATATGAGTTACTTTTATGAGAAAACTTCTGTTGAATATTTTAAATATTTTTTAGAAAAGTTTGATAATGTGGAAAAAGATAATAGTGATTTATTATTGGATAATTGTAAGAAGATAGTTGAATATTTATCTAAATTTAATCGAATTGATAAGTTACCAGATTCATGGATTCTGGAAATTGGAGAAAGATTGAAATATATGATTTATCCAGGTATAAATTATAATAAATCTATAATAGATTTAATTGAAAATATTAAAGACAGATTACCTGATAAACTAGTAATCAAGGCGAAGAAATTAGCAATCAAGAGGAAAGTTGACGGAATTTTTGGATTGAAAATTAAAAACGATAACAATTCATCTTTTCCAACTCCAGAAAAAGAAGAAGAAAAAAAAGAGTTAAGAACCAAAATGGTGGAACCTGGGAATAATTTAGAGAAATCAAAGGAATCTATTTCATCTACAGTTACATTAAATAGCACAAATGAAAAGGGTAAAACTGAGTTTACTCATTTGTTGGATACGCAGATTATTGATAATTCTTGTGATCAGATCAATTCATATTCCCAAGAAAGTGGAAATGAAAAGGAAACAAACAATAATATTCCACTCAAAGTTCAAGATCTGAAATCTTTTATCATTGATAGTATTCGTATTGAAGGTTCTATTGATGAAAATACAGTTAGAGTACCAAGTAAACTTGAAAAAATACAATTTGATGAGGAATTGTCACCAGCAAAAAGAACTAGATCTCATACGAAAATAATTGAATCGCAAGATGATGAACCAACTACGCCCACTAAATTAGAAGATGGAAATCTTAAAAAGAATAAGCATGGTAAAAAAAAGAATAAAAAAAATAAAAATAAGAATAAAAATACCAAAAAACATAACAAACGGAATTTAAGTGAAGAATTAGAGGAAGCTGGAAATGAAAATTATGATGAAACTGGGAAAAATGAATATAATTTAATAACTGATATGGGTCAGTTTCGTAAATTACTTAAGAAAATAAATGAAGTTCCAATAAAAGTTAATAAAGAAGAAAAGGAAGAACTTGAGACTGAATTAGTTTCCTTACTTATGAAACTTAAAAAAGGTTAATATATTATATATTTGTAAAAAAAAAAATATATATTATAATTATTATAGATTTATAAATTATATATCACCAACTTGTATATAAGCAATTAATAATCTTATGCCGACTTTAACAGAATCAACAAATTTAACATAAGGATAATCTGATTTCATTCTATTACTTAAACTACTTAAACCTGCACAACCTAATAATATTATTCTTACATCATCATCTATTAATCTTTGAATGCAATTTTGTAATTGTGGATAACTGTCAGGTTTATGAAGATCAAGTACTGGTATATTTGAAGCTAAAGTACGTGAGAATTTTTTTAATGGGAATCCATCATTTGAACAAGAACAAAATTTAATTATTGCATTATCTAATAATGGTTCCCAATCATTACCTGAAGTTAAAATTGCAGATTTACATTTTTCAGATGCATAATTCATTGCATATAACATTGAAGCTTGAAAAATACCCATTACTACAACATTTGGACGATTTATTCTAATTTGTAATTCATTAATTAAAGGATGATCACTATAACATGCAATTAAATAACCATCAAAATCTTTATAAATATTTGGGAAATTTTTATCAAAATCTTGAATACATGCAATTGATGATTTTTTTGCATCATCTTGATTATTTATTGAAACTGGTGAATGATTTGAAGGACCTGTGTAATATTTAATTTTATAACGAGAATTTAAATTTAATGATGATATTTCTGATTGTAATGATTTTGTCATTAAAACAGTTGAATTTGGATTTATTATTAATATGGACACCATTATTATGATTTATTTCTATTTATTTCTATTAAAAAAAAGTGGATTTATAAATAAATTATAAATTATAAATTATATGAACAATAATATGTGCATGTAAATGTAAATGTAAATATAAATAAAACATATATACAGGAAGCTCAGCTATTATACAAACATGCTATGGATATAAGATAAAGGCAAACTGGAAACAATAACTGGAACAGTCTACATATATATAAGTTGTTCTCTTGAAAGAAAGAACCAGAAAGCAAAGGAAACGTACAAAAAGGTCAGATAATGTGCTGACGGTGTGTATCTGTGGTAATTATGTAAGCCGTGTCTTATCGCCTGCGGTGATTTATTTTCTTCGCATGTCATTTCTTCAACTCTTGTGGCTTATGGCATTATTGTTATTACCACTAGAATTGTCTTGTGGATATCCATCTTTATTTAAACCATACTTATGTAATAACATATCTAGATTAGCACTCATAATCGGATACATCTTATGATGAATTTGCATGATTGATGGGATTTGATCTGATGATTTTGAATAAGCTAATACAATTTTGATTAATTCTATAAAACATGCTTGACGTGGACGAACTTTACGTTCAATTAACATTGTTTGAAATAACATTGCAGCTATATTTAATAAATTTTTAGTATCATTTTTATATTTAACAGATTGAGTTAAATTATATATTACTCTTAACATTACTTCTAATGGTAATGATTCAAATTTAAGATTTAAATTATTATTATAATAATTATTATTTTCATTATTAAATCTTTGATTTAAAGTTCTATATCTTGGTAATCCATCCTTCATATGAGTAAATTTTTTATCATTTGCCATTTCAATAATATCTGTATAATTTTTAACAATAACTGGATCAGGATTTGCAGTTTTTTTAATAGCACTTCTATAAATACGTGCCATTTGAATATCAGGATTTAATGATTTATTAAAAGTTTCTTTATATTTTTGAATATGTAAACCATGCATAAATTCAATCATTAAAATAAATTGAAATAATGATAATTTAGAATCTTTTAATTCTAACAAATAATTAGTTAATGAATTTGTAAAATTTAATAAATGTTGATCAATTTTAATATCTGAGTTATATGTTAATTTAAATGTATAAAACATTCCATTCTCTAAAACTTTATAAGGTCCAAGTTTATTTGTATACATATCAAATTTAGTAATTCTACTTTTAAATCTCCATTGATTTAATAAAAGTATCTTCTTTTCTTTTTGTAATCTTTTAATATAATATGCAACTGATTTTGAATATTCTTTTATATTTCCATTTATTTGAAATGAATTTATAATAGATTCTAATAAATCATCCGATATATTTAAAACTTCATTTTTAATAAAATTTGTTGGTCCAGTATATAAAATATATTTTTCAAAAAATTTACCTAATAAATTATTTGAATTAGATTCTGAAGATTCAATACATTTTTTAATAAATTTAATTAAATATTTTTCAAAAAATTGATCTCTATTTTCTTCAATTTTTAATATAGGATAATGAACGTTTATTAACCATTCATATAAATTAAAAAATTGTGATAAATTATTATTATCTAATAAATTATCAAATAAAATTCCAATTGTTTGATACGGTATAATTATTGGTTCATTATTTGATTGATTCCAATATTTCTTAATTAATGTAATAGATTCAAAATAATCTTTTTGATGTATTAAATAATATAATTTAATCCAAGGATTGGATGATAATTTTAATTGTTCTATATAATAATTTGAATCAATATTCTCTGGATTATTTAGTACTTTCTTGAAAATTGAATCAATATTTTTGACAATATCATTAGGTAAATTATTTGAAATTTTATTATTAGATTCTAATAATTGAATCAATGAGGTGAAAGGCTGTCGTGGTATATTATTTTCTGTTTTTGTGTCATTATTTGTTTTACTTTGTTCATTAATTAAGGATTGTGTAGTATACTGGATAGTATTTATCAGAGACGATGATGATGATGACGATGACGAAGACGATGACGATGATGTTGTCGTTGATGATAATAGTGCTTTTCGTGGTGTATGGGAGGTATATGAAGCCCAACGCACAATTACACGTGGAAGCATAATATCCAAATTAATATGATTATCCAGCTAGCTGTACTTACTAAAAACGAATGTATCTAGATTTAAAAGAGAATTAAGAACAAGAATGACATCTACTTGGTGACAAAGTACGATGTGAACATGAAAAGACGACGACAAAGCGGATGTCGTGATGAAAAGTGCGTCGTTTTTTCATTGAAACTGCAAGAGCGAGCGAAGTGAAATTTTTAATGTTAACGTTGAAAGTAACAATTATTAAATACAGGGAGAAACATCACATTCCTGTTGAGCAGTAGCTTGTCATTATTAACACATACAGTAAAGGAGAAAGAAATAGAACATAAACAGCATGTTTGCCCTAAGAAGAGGAGTTTTACGTTCTGGACTTTTAAAAGGACAGAATGGTTCTATTATTTCTAATAGATTAAATAATGGTTTTAAAATTTCAGTTCCAACAATGAATTCAATGAATTCAATTAGATTTAATTCAACAACAGGTAGTGAAGGAGAATCTAAAACTTCACAAATTTTACATAATTTAGAGAAAATAATTGATAGTGAAGAACGTGAAATTGAGACAAGTTTAGGTTTTGATGAAGATTTAGCTGCAAAGCAAGAATTATTACATAATACAACTTTAAATTCAGATCAATTAGGTTATCTTAAATCTGTTGGTTTAGTTGATGGTTGGTGGCCAAGTGATATAATTCAACAAGTTTTAGAATATGTTCACGTTTTTTCAGGTTTACCATGGTGGGGTACAATTGCAGTTACAACAATTGCATTTAGAGTTTTATTATTCCCATTATTTATGAAATCATCAGATACAATGGCTAGATCACAAGCAATTATGCCACAAACTAAAAAATTAAGAAAAGAAATGACAACTGCAATGTCAACAGGTGATCGTGCATTACAACAAAGAAAGCAAATGGAATTAAGTTTATTAAATAAAAAACATGGTGTTAAATATTCAAGAATGTTTTTATCACCAGTTACTCAAATGGTTTATTCAGTTGGTTCATTCTTTGGTATTAGAGAAATGTCAAATTTACCAATTGATGGATTTTCAACTCAAGGTACTTTATGGTTCCCAGATTTAGCAGCTGCAGATCCATATATTGGATTACAATTAATTTCTGCTTCATTATATTCAGTTGCATTTAAATTTGGTGGTGATACAGGTAATGCACAATTTGGTGGTTCAATGAAAAAAATTTTTATGATTTTACCATTTGCTTCAATTGCATTTACTTGGAATATGAGTGCAGCTGTTATGGTTTATTTTAGTGCAAATGGTTTATGTTCAATTATTCAATCTCAATTATTAAGAAATGCAACATTTAGAAAAAAAGTTGGTATGTTCCCATTACCAACAAAGGAACAACTTGCACAAAATCCTCAAAAGGGTATGTTTGATAATTTTAATGAAACATGGAAAGAAATGCAACAAAATAATAAAGTTCGTGCTGAAAGAGAAGAAGAAGCAATGAAAGGTGTTGAATTAGCTCGTAAACAAGCAATGTCAAATAGAGTTATTATTAAACCAAAAAAATCTAAAAAGCATTAAATTAATTATTAAAGAACAAAAAAAAAAAAAATACAAATAAAAATTATATTATTAATTTTAAATAGACTTTTTTAATCCTTGTAAATATAGTTGATTTTTAATTTAATTTACTAATTAAATTATTTAAAAAATGAAAAGGTTCTATGATTTTTTTCAATTTTTCGAAATGTTTTATTAATGATTTTATATATGATCTGATATAATATATATACTCTATATAAATTATAAATCTATATTTTTTTTTGAAATGAATAAATAGAATTGGTTCAAGTGAGTTGATCAATAAATTTAAATATTGACAGTTATATTTCGTTGACTACGTTTTTTTTTTGACTTTTTTGACTTTTATTTGGTTTATTTATTATAATACTTAATAATATATTCCATTTATTTATGGATTTTGAAGTAAGTTTTTAAGTTCAGCTTCTGAGAAATTAGCAACATGCTTCTTTACTTCAACACCTTTATCAAGTCTAACAACAACTGTTGGTTGAATACCTTGACATTCTCTAATAAGAACTGGTAAATATGGATGTTGCTTTTTAATTTCTGGATATGTCTTTAAAACAAAGTTTTTGAAAGAAGATGCAGCTTGTGGGAGTAAAAATCTAATTTCTTTAACAGCAGGTGAAATTGCAACCATTGTATCTAATTATTGTTGTCTATTGTTGTTATTAATAAACAGTATGAAATAATAAGGGGTGACTACCTGAAATGGAGCTACATATAATACTTCTTGTTTTTGTTCATGTTAGAAAATCAACTGAATCGTTTTGGTGAGGGGAAAAGGCAGCGAGTCAATTTTGCTGAGAAACAAATTTGCCAGAAAAAGGCTGTGCATTTTATTTTCATTTTTTCATTTTTCATTTTTCATTTTGTCCAGTCGATCGACCGTAACATGAAATTTAAAATTTAAAACAAACATTTACAGATTTATAATGTGCAGACTTTTACAATGTTTTGTGAATTATTTACTTAGTATATTTAGCAAACACATCTCACAGATTACTAAATTGTAAGTTATGTCAGTTCAAAAGTTGAATAATACAGAATTGCAACAAGGTACGCCATTTAGTGCATCATGGCACAGAGATTTTGCAGATACAAATACAATATATGTTGGTCATTTGCCACAGGAAATGAATGAACATGATTTACTAATTCTTTTTTCACAATATGGAGTTCCAGTAGCTATACATTTAGCTCGGGATCCAATATCAGGTAAGAGTAAAAAATATGCTTTTATAACTTTTGAATCATGGGAGAGTACAGTATTATCAGTTGATAATTTTGATAATTGGAATATAACACCAACTGATAGATTAAAAGTTAATCATGCATATTATAGAGAAAGATCTGATGCAAATATGAAGAATGATGATCAAGTAAGTAAATGGGAGAAAGCAGTTAAGGAAGAATTATTAGATAAAGACTTTGCTAAATAATTAATAGATAAATCATAATAAATAAATTTACATTTTATATATAGATAATATACATAGAAAAAAATTATAATAATAATAATAATAATAATAATAATAATAATAATAATAATAATAATAAGAATAAAATTAGAAAATAAAAAATATCCTATATTTAATATAAACATACATGAATATATGTATATGAATAGTATTTGGTACTATACAAAAGGCATTTAATCACCATTATCTGAATCATCAATTGCTGAATGTAACATATTGACAGCTTCTTGCATGTACCTTTCATCACGTTTACCCATATCTTCTTCTTCTTCTTCCTCTTCTTCTTGTTCAACTTCTTTATTAACTTCTTTATTAATTTCTTTAATAGAATTTTTATCCTCATTTACATTACTATTTGAATTTTCATTGTTCAATATTAAATCATTAATCCTTGATGATTCATCTTGAATAGTAGTATTACCTTCTTCATAATCATCACCAACAAATTCATTACTCTCTTCTTCTTCTTCTTCTTCCTCCTCTTCATTAATTAATAAATCATCCAATCCATTTCCAGGTTGAGTTTTCTCAGATAATTTAGTAAATACAATTGATTCATGATAAATTGCATTTTTAGCATTTTTAACAATTTCACCATTTGCTTCCTCTAATAAATTAAATGAATCAACATAATAATCATGATAAACATGATCAATATTTTCTAATTTATTAGTTAAATTAACAAGATTTGATTTATATGAAACTAAATTACGTATTTTACCCTTTCTCAGTTTACTATTTGCAACTTCACTATTTTTTAATTCTTTAACTAATTTCTTATATTGATTTTCAAATTCAGTCCTTCGTATTTGATTTTTTTCTTCATAATTTTTATTTATATTATCAATTTTTTCACTAAAATCTTTATATAATAATTCACCTAAATAACGATGTTGATTAGATATTAAATATTGATAATTACTAAATGTACTTAATGAATTACAATAATCTCCACTACCTTTTGATCTTGAAATTTTTTCAATTATTGCACCAAAATCTCCAAATGCTTCAGATACTTCCTTTAATTTATTAGTTAATTTATCACATGATAATTTTAATTCATGCATTTGTTCAATACTTTCTAAAATATCTTTCTTTGTAACTAATACATCTAAATCCATTGTAGTTGGAGTCATTGAAGTAATTGATGAAATTGATTGATTTGATAAATTTGAATGAATTGAAAATGATGATTGATTATCATTTCTTTTCTTTTTACCCTTTTGCTTATTTAAATTTGAAATTTTACTATCAAATTTATTTTTATCTTCAACTTCTAAATTACTATTATTCCCCGTTCCATTCACATATGATAAAAATTCAGATAAATGTGCCGGTGGAGGTGGTGGTGCCATCCTTTTACCTTTTCTTTCGGATCTTGTAGGACTTTTGGGAGTGGTATTAAAACTACTAGTGCTAATTCCACTAGTTACACTTCTAGGACTGTTCTCTGCATCCATCCTCCAATTTCTTAATTCTTGGTTCTTGTTCCTTGTTCCTTAAATGTTCTTTAATTAACCTCTCAAAAGGTATAATAAGACTATGGTACGATAATATGAGCCTCTGTTCGGCAGTTTTGTGAGTTTAAAACGTTAAAACTGAAAACTGAGCAACCACAAACAATTCACGCAGCAAAAAAAGAGGAAAAAAAATAACCAGCTAGAAATTTGCGGAGCGAAGTATCGTCTCTTTTTGCCCTGCCGCGTAGAGCAGTTAGTTTCTGTGCTGGCGCTCAGCTTTCCAAAGCTTTGGTGACAAGGGCAAGCATCAACGACTTCAACCACAGTGTCAGACACACACCCAATGTGTTATTATATATATATATATATATACTGATACAGAAATATATAAGAGATAGACATGGCAGAATCATTATCCAGGAAACCTACAATCACATCATCAACTCCTGCATCTACAAGTAATTCTACAAAACAAGTTAATTTGAAGGCCCTTTCATATTTACTAAATGAAGCTGTAGCATATGCAATAAAGAATACAATTAAAAATAAATCATCAAGTGATAATAAATATTCACAAAATATACCCGGAAGAGTTGATTATTTAAATGATGTATCAAATGTTATTTCACCATCAACACTTTCTTATATGAATAAATTAGGTTATAATGTTGGATTTAAAATTGCACAAATTTTATTAATGGAAAATACCGAATCTACTTCAATTAGTAATTTATCAACTTCTATACTTGTTGATAATCCTTTAGAGGCAATGAAATTCATTTGTAGAGATGTTTGGAAAAATTTATTCGGTAAACAAATGGATAATTTACGTACAAATCATATAGGTACATTTGTTTTAGTTGATAATAAACCAATTCCTTATTCAAATTGCAATTATTATGCAAATAATTTATCAAATGATTTATCAAATGCTTCAATTGATACATCAAATAATAATACTCCAAGAAGTTTTGCTTCAAGTACTTTTATACCATTAAATTCAAATATTGATGATCAAGATAAAAATAATGAAATTGATGATAATGATCCAACTGCAATACGTTCAAAGGCATATCTTGAATTTAATTGTGGTGTCATTCAAGGTGTACTTCAATGTTTAGGTGTAGGTGTCGGTGTTGCAAATGTAACTGTTACTCTTCAATCTGATGAAGATAACAAATTTGATGACGCGAGAGGTGTAATTTACACCGTAGAGACAAGATCATCTAGATAATCTTAATTTAAATATTATGCCTTTATGTGGGACAGGTATGATAAATTGTTATCTCTTTTTTTCTTCTCTGATACTTTAATCAACTTCACTTTTTCTTTTCAATCAAACATTCTTTATTAAATGAGTTGAATATTAAACTTCTCATAATGAACATAAATAATGCAGTGACTGAACTTTATAGTTCAAATAGTCATGAAATTATTCCACCAGAAAATACAATAATTCAATCTCATGATATACCAAAATCAATGCTAATTGGTAAACCACTTATTATATTTACATCATGTTTTGTATCAATATGTGTGTTTTTATTTGGTTATGATCAAGGTTATTTTAGTTCAATTATTGTTAATCCATATTTTAAAAAAGAATTTAATAATCCAACAGCTTTACAAATTGGAACTGTTGTAGCAATTCTTGAAATTGGTGCTTTAATTACTTCACTTTTATTAACATTGGTTGCAGAAAAATTAGGACGTCGTAAAACAACTAGATTAGGTTCATTACTTTTCTCAATTGGTGGTTTAATTCAAACATTTTCAACAAATTTATTTAGTTTGGGTATAGGAAGATTAATTTCAGGTATGGGTGTTGGATTTTTAAGTGGTACAGCTCCAACTTATATAATTGAAATTTCTTCACCTGATTTAAGAGGATTTCTTGGTTGTGTTCAATTCACTGGTAATATTTTAGGTTATTCTTCATCAATTTGGTTAGATTATTTTTGTAGTTTTATTGAAAATAATAAATCTTTTAAAATTCCTTTAGCTTCTCAAGTTATTTTCGGTTTAATATTATTTTTCGGTTCTTATTTATTAGTAGAAAGTCCAAGATGGTTATTAGAACATGATCACGATGAAGAAGGATTGGTTGTTATCGCAGATTTATTTGCAAATGGTGAAGTTCATAATGATAATGCAATTTCAGAATTTAAAAATATTAAAGAAAATGTCCTTTTTGGTAGATTAGAAGGAAAATTAAATTTTTTACAAACAATTCAAAAATATCCATTAAGAATTTTTATTGCTTGTTCTGCTCAAATGTTTGCTCAATTTAATGGTATTAATGTTATATCATATTATGCACCTTTAGTTTTCGAACATGCAGGTTGGTTAGGTCGTGATGCTTTAAAAATGACAGGTTTAAATTCATTAATTTATTTATTATCAACATTAATTCCATGGAAATTATCTGAATCTTGGGGTAGACGCCCTTTATTAATATTTGGTGGTTTAGGAATGGCATTATCTTTAATCGCAATTTCAATTAATTCATATCTTCAAAATTCAATTTTAGTTGTCATTTTTGTTTCAATCTATAATTCAATGTTTGGTATATCTTGGGGTCCAATTGGATGGTTAATAGGTCCTGAAGTATTACCGAATAAGGCAAGATCAAGTGGATCATCATTAGCAACAGCGACTAATTGGATTTGTAATTTTATTGTCGGTCAAGTAACTCCTATATTATTAGAAACAATATCATGGAGATTATATTTAATTCATTCTATTTCTTGCTTTTTATCTATAATAATAGTATATACAGTTTATCCAGAAACTAAAGGTGTCTCATTAGAAGATATGGATTCTTTATTTAATGATTCTTCAAGACCTCAAAGTATGGTTAATTCTAATTATGCCTCAGATATTGAACAACAAAATAATAATTATACACCACTGTTATCTGCATCAGATGAAATACCTAATGTTGAAATTCCAAGTTTACAATCAATAC